>NW_020769456.1:686503-714092 GCF_900518735.1 Pseudonaja textilis
ATAGATAGATAGATAGATAGATAGATAGATAGATAGATAGATAGATAAATCCACAATGCATGCATATATAAAATATATTTTATCCCCAGTAAATAAATAAAAAGTCTATTGAACAAGACTTCAGACCGTTTCAAGTATTCTACAGGAAACCCCCATACATTTTAAAATAAGCTATTGTTATTAAATTCCAAACCAAATACATTAAACAGGCATTAAAGTTTAATCTAAAATCTAAACTATGGAATATGCACACAAACCCATGCACCCAAAATGCTATTGTTAACAACTCTGGGGGCCGCAGAATGACCGCACATTCAAATTTTAAATGCAGGGCGGGGGGTGGGGGGGTGAGCCTAACTTACAATCATGAACCTCGTGGACTTCACTGGGGAGCCAGAGGGTTTTAGAAATGAGGAAGGAATAAAAGGGATTTTATGCCTTTTTTCTTGCCTTCCCGCTGCCCTTTTATACTCAAAATACAAAGGTATTCTACCTGAATGCTGCCGCTGTTTGAGAGCATGGGTTTTTTGTAAAAATACATAAATAAATAAATAAATCTCATGGTATCACCTTAGTTCTAATTTCCTGCCTCTCATTATGTTGCTTTCTCTATAAACTTCACAATTCTGCAGATTTTTCTATTTGGGATCCCAATAAAGGGAAGGAAAAACCCCATGAAAAGGAATGAATCCCGTGGATCTGGCACACTGCAGGTAGTCCTCAACCTACGACAGTTCATTCCATGGCTGTTTGGAGTTACGACGGCCCTGAAAAAAAGGGACGTAGGACCGTGTTTCACACTTACGACTGTCGCAGAATCCCCGGGGCCACATGATCAAAATCTTGGCAACTGGCAGGTACTTGTGACAGTTGCAGCGTGATTCCCCTTTTTCAGCCTTCTGAGGAGCAGTCATTGAGGGAGCCAGATTCACTTAACAACTGTGTTCCTGACTGAACAATGGCAATGATTCGTTTAACAACCGTGTCAAGAAAGGTCGTAAAACTGAGCAAAGCAGTTCAGTGAAACAACCACCTTGGAAATTTGGGGTTCATTCTTGGCCGTGGACTAATCTCTCTTCTAAGTCTCCCAAGAAACTGTGAAGCCATGCAGTGCCCAACTTTAACTGCGACGTTAAAACCCCAGTTTGCGAAACCTGGTTTGCAAAGGAAAAACCACCTTACCTTTCCACCGTCTTCTTTTTATCCTTCTGGAGCGACCCTGGTCGGCTCAGAGGGCTGGCACAGCTTGTTGGCACTCGTGGAAGGACCCCCTCGCTGGAAGTTTTGACGAGGGGAGACCCGTTTCCGTGATGCACTTGAGCAAACCTTGGTCTCTGCTGGGATAAACCAGGTTTTGGAGTGGGGGTAGCATGGCCCAGTTTAATGTTGCTATCCCCCATGTTTTCCAAGGTTGCAGGGAGGATGGAGCATCTGGCTGGCAAGGAAAGCCAGCTTCAACATCTTTACACAGCAGTTTAGCCTTGCTGGCAATCTTCCCGCTTGGCAAAAGAACCCGCAGACACCGGCAAAGCGCGTCCTGTCTTCTGGGCCCAATATTAGCCAGCATTCATGGCCTGGCTTAATGTTAATCACAGCCCATTCTTCTCTGAGTCAAGCCGGTTTGGGGGGCTTCTTGGAATAAAGCAAATTGGGGGGGGTTCCCCAATTTCCCAGAAAGAAAAATAACAAAGAGTTGACCAAGTCTTAGCCACCAAGTTTTTCTTTGCAGAAATGAAATGTCTTTTTTGACATAATATTAGGTTTATTGGTTCCCACAAGAGCTAAATCTGTATTGGGGCCCAGCTGTGAAGGGCCAAAATAAACTACAGCCAAGAAATACATTTTTCAGCATTTTATAGCCCCCAAATTGTCTATATGACACGCCAGAGAAACAAAAGTCAAGCAAGTCCCCATTACAACTAGTTTTTTTGGGGGGGGGGCTGCTTTGAGCCCCAGGGCACAGGCCCATTTCTGGGCTTCTGGCTGCAAAGGGGCCCTTTCTTCCCTCAGTCAAAATCAAGTCAGGCTGCGGCCTAACGGAGTTTGTCTCCCCCCCCCCCCACACACGCACAAAACAGCAGCCATGTTTGCTTGGGCCCATGAGGGAAAAGATGAGGGGAAAGGGGCAAGAAAATGGAGGCTCTCTGCTTTTCTCTCAGCTTTCCTTCTCCCTTCATTTCAAGCCTTCCGCCATTTGCAATTAAGTGTCGGTCGTACAGCTGGGGTTGCACCGCTTTTCCTCACAATTCTCCTCACGAACAACAAGGAAACGGCAGGGATAAGGCCCGGCTTTAGAGCCCCCACTCCTCAAAAAGGTTCGAAAATACGTGTTTTTTAGCCCTGAATTTAGCCCCAGCTCTTGTTTTCAAAGCCGAGGGGAAGAGAGATGGCGAAAAAGTTGGAATTTTTCCCTCAGGGAATCAAACCAGCTTTAGACCCAAGTCTGTGGTTTCATGATGAACGGTATTATGGGGGGGGCGGGGGCAGACTTATTTTGGCCTGTAAACCAGATTAAAACAAACTTGAGGGCCCTGACCTGACCTGGAGTTAGCCATGATGGTTGTCCCAGTCCAACATCAAACCCGGTTTTAAGAACCTGCCCTAACCTTTGCTGCAGCCCCTTCTTCTCACCAGCGGGACATTGGGAGAGGAAGCCGGCGGTGGTGGGTGGAGGCGTGGGGGGCCCGGGCAGAGCCGGTGGTGCCCGTGGGGCGGCTGCCATCTCTCTCGGGCCTGCTGCCCTTTGCGCTTGGCCCTCTGAAGGCGTGCAGCACCTTCCTCCCGGGGTTTAATCCTTTATTAAGCATAATGGGGCTGGATGGAAGCAATTACTTAGGTGGGCATTAACTGTCGCGCCACTTCAGGTGGCAGCAAGTGACTTTTGAGGCTTTTGTCATGGCATTCTGGATCTCTGAAAAGCCCCGCGAGGGGGCAGAGAGCTTTTGTGAATGGGGAGGGGGTGCCACAATTGAATAACCAGGGTCACCCCTGGTTATGGGGAGAAAAATCTGCATACTCTATCTGTTAATCTGCACCTGTTATTCTGCATTCTGCATCTGTTGTTCTGCATTCTGCATCTGTTGTTCTGTATCTGTTGTTCTGCATTCTGCATCTGTTCTCTGCTATTCTGCATCCCGTGTCTGTTATCCTGTATCTGCTCTTCTGCATTCTGCCCCTGTTATTCTACGTTCAATAAGGAAGGATCTCCTGCTTGAGCAAAGGGATCAGACTAGAAGACCTCCAAGATCACCTCCAACTCTGTTATGCTCTATTATGTATTCCACAGGCGTGAAAATCTGCCTCAGATGCAAAGTTAATGACTTTGTACAGATAGTCCTTGAGGTACGACCACAGTGGAGCCTGCCCTTATGCACGACAGACCCAAATTCATTACCTTCCCTGTCGGTTCCCAGTTTCCAAGAAATCGGATGGTAGTTTACAGGTGAGTTCTTTTGTCTTGAAGAAAAATCCAACTTCCTCTCTTCCGGTATCTGGATCTCCATTATGTCAAAGGGGGGGAATCTTCTCCTCTAGCAGAGTGCAGGACCCACAATAATGGACCAGATTAGATCGACACGGATCTGATGGAATATCAGGGGAGGAAAAGCAATTTCACAGTGAACCCAGCGACCTGCAGAACCGCTGAGTTTCTCTGTGCAGAGAAGGCGAGCTTTAATTTAGTCTCCGGGATGGAGAACTCTCCACACCGATGCGGTTGGGGAAAACGGCCAGAGGTTGTGCCCCACTGCAACGGAGGTTGATGGGATTCTTGTGTTGTGATGCAATGGGTACAAATGGAGCCTCCAAGGAAGAGAAACTCTGTGGCTCAGGGCGGAACTGTGGCGTCCTGGGTGCTCTCTGAGCTTGGTGGTTTTCTAGCAGACGTTTCCTGACCCAACTAGGGAACATCATCTAGGCTAGAAGGGAGTGGGGTTTGCATTGATGATGTTATTTACTTTGATCATAAAACATCTACAGGAAAACAACAGAGCTCAGGGAAGGAAAGGAGGGAGGGATAATATTTTGATATATTCCAGTTAGTTGGAATATCAGGCAAACTCTGCTGGCCTTGAGGAGCAGCTCAGCAAGATGCCCCCCCTGGTTGGCCCCAAACCTCCCCCTGCCTTGGGCAGTCAAAGCAAGCGGGGAAATAGGCCGTGGCAAGCCCCTTCTGCCTCGTTGCGAAGAAAATGGCACCAGTGTGTTTAGAGTCAGCCAGCGCCAGGCTCAGAGGAGCTGACTCAAATGCGCTCCGACTTTTCTGCTGCAGCAGCCAAATCCCCCGGAAACAGGGGCCACTAAATGAACTGTTGTATGTTGAGGACTAACTACAATTCCCCCCCCCCCCCCCCCCCCACTTCAGTGGATAATAAAATCCAGGGGGCTCCGCTTACTAGAGACGAGATATTAACTTCTCAATCTGAGCACAAATAAACAGCCAATTTGGGGCTGATCAAGGCAGGGGAGGAACATTTAGCGCCGCCGCCTCTGAAGTGAGTGGTAATGAAGATTTATCGGGGATCATGGAAGTGATGAGTTTATTTAGGATCTTGCAAATTGATCCAGGGAGACCTGGGGGGGGGGGGGAGCGAGCAGCACCAGGAAGGGAATCGACGTAATAAGAAGTGACAACTTTCAAGTGCAATTGTAGAAAGACAGGGCTGGAGGGGACCTCAGATTTCTTCTAGCCCAACTCACTGACATCTCGAATTTGGAAAGGCACCAGGAATGGTCCTTTGCTTTGGTGTCTCTTTAAGCTGTCAAAACGACACACACACGCGAACTGGACCCTCCGGAGAAGCTGGCCCTTCCTGGACTGAGCGTGGAATCACAACGTCCACTGGTCGTTCCAGGAAGGATTCTGCCGACCACGTCACACGGCTGCGAGCACACAAAGGGCCATCAAAAGTGGGGACTTGCTCCCCTCTCCACCACGGAAGGTAACACAGGTTTGAACAGAATAACAGGGTTGGAAGGGACCTTGGAGGTCTTCTAGTCCAACCCCCTGATCGAGAGCTACTTTTTCCACTGCTGTTCTATCTTCACACGGCCACTAAATGAATTGCTGTAAGTCAAGGACTATCTGTATTTGTTTTATTATTTGTTCACAAACATTTTGCATCCTTCTGGTATTGACTGTCAGCCTCTGTGTGATATATTAACCACGGGAGGATTTTTTTTTCTCGGCCAAACTTTTAACACTTCGATATCCAGGCCAAGTTTTAAAGTGGCTTCTTGCCCTGGGCAAATTCTCCCTTGCAGACCTCAGATAAGGGGCTCTTTCTGGGTCTGTCCTGGTTGCAGGAAACTCCCCCGATTGTGTTCCTGATCTGCCCAGGATTTAACTGCTGCCCAAGTCCATCAAGTCAGAAGACAAGCCCAAAATTTCTATGCAAGGTTCACCACGGAGACAAAGCCTCGAAGAAGAAGATGAGAATTAAATGGAGAATTGAAAGCCCTGGGCCGGTTTTTAAGGACAGGAAAAACAAGAACCCCAGCAGGCCGTTTTTGTGACCCGAAGCCTTGAACGGAGAGAGCTTTTTAGCTGAAGCAGTTTGTCCAACCGAATCTGGGTTGAAATCCATTAGTGACCTCTTGCTGAAGTGATTACTGGCAAGGTTTCCCTTATTCATCAGATGCATCCTATTTGCACCGCCGTCTATTTTGGGAAGGCATTTTTAAAAATATATTTTAAAATAGGTTCTCGGTGGTGGCTGTTTCTGGAGATTTGGGGCCAGAGAAGCATTTTGGAAAAAACAACAGCAGACTTTTGGAGACGGCGGTTCTTCAGCGGGTCTAACCTTAAAGTCCCCACCTGGAGGCCTCCTTCCAAGTGAGCAAGTCATTGCACTGTGGAAGGGCCCTTTGGCCTGCCTGGGTCTCAGAAATGGGATCCTTCTCTTGGCAAGATTTCATCAAAATCCTGCAGAAGATGGAGGAGAAGGAAGAAGGGAGAGAGGAGGAGAAGGAGGAAGGAGGGAAGAAGAGGAGAAGGAGATGGACTGTGGAGTCCTTGATGCTCCCTGAATTTGACTGTTTTCTTGCAGATATTTTATTACCAAATTAGGTAACATCATCAGTGTTGGAAAGGAATGGGGTTGGCAGAGAGGAGGAGGAGGAGGAGGAGGAAATGTGTCACTCATTAGGAAAGTATAATTTGAAAGAAAAAAAAAAAGAACCATGGATCCATTGCCTCTTGGACACCTTCAGGAGGAAATGGCCGACTATCTCTCAGCCTGGAATGCAAGCGATCTCTAAAACCTCCCCTCCACGGAAAAATAAGCCATCAAACTCTTAAGCAAGCCTTTTCTTCATTTCTTTTTTTCAAAAATAATTTCAGGAAAGGAAAATACAGCCATTTATTAGGTTCTAAACATCCCCACCGACACCCGAGATCGATCACAACCATTTTAATTGGAAGAGAGGCCTGGCACCGGTTTTCATCCTCTCCCCCCACCTCCCCACAAGACACGGAGGGGGGGAAGCTGCTCCTCCGCACAGGCGGCAACTCGTTTTAACGGGGGCCCCGGGGGCCCTGCGCCCTCCCTTCCCAAGTCATCCCCTGCGCCTTCATCCGCCATTTGCCATGAAAATATCTGCCTGTCGAAAGGAAAAACCTGGGATCCGAGCTGCAAAATGTGAGGTTTTTAGGGTTGCAATTAGAGGAAGGTTTGAATGCGGCTCAATGGCTCTACACAAAAACAGAGGCACAACACACACACACGCACACGCACGCACACACAAACAAACACACGGAGCAAGGCCTATGTGACAAATGAGCTTGGCGATCCCATTGCAGCAACACGAGGCCTTATATATTACGAGAAGGAAGATGAAGGGAGCCATTATTTCAAATGGCAGAGAGGAAGGGATGGTATATAAATTGGGGGAGGGAGAAGAATAATAAAAATAGAATAAAATTTATAACCTCGGCCATCTGGACTGGCCAAATGTGATTTTTATATGGGGGACTCGGAGTCCTTCTCCAAATTGGCTTCAGCAGGTCCTTTTGTGGGAAAATTAGGGCAAATGGTGGGCAGAGTTTGGCATCAGATGCCAGGCGTTTCTCCCACCCTCTGAACCCACCAAATAAGGGGGGGGGGGGGAATTAAGCCTTTGAAATGTCCCAAAGTGATTAAAAACTTGCAGAAGGTTGTGAACCTGATCTCAGGTTATCATGGGCAGTCCTTGACTTACGATGATTCTTTTAACGGTGGTTCAAAGTTACAGCAGCATTGAAAAAGTGATTTGCAAGTGGTCTTCACATTTACAGCTGGTCCTTGCACTTACAACCGTTGTAGCATCCCTGTGGTCGTGCAATCAACATACTGTGGGGGCCGGCAGCTGGCACGGATGGTAGTCCTTGACTTAACAACCACTTATGTTGCTAAGTAAGAGAGTTGTTGTGAGTTTTGCCCCATTTTGCGACCTTACTGTCCGGGGTTGTTAAGTGAATCACAGAAGTTGAGTGAGTCCGGGTTCCCCCATGGACTTTGCTTGTCAGAAGGGGATCAAGTGATCCTGGGAACACAGAGACCGTCATAAATATGAGTCGAGCGTTCTTCGAGGATGCTTCAAACTGATTTACCAAAGTCACTTCGCGAATGTCTCACTTAGCAACAGGAATTGGGGGGGGTTCCATTGAGGTCGTAAGTCGAGGGTGAATCTACCTTCCCTCCACCTATTTTTCCAGATAGGGAAAATCTGTACTCAGTGTTGTGTTCAAGCTTGGTGCTTGTAGAAATTCAATAAACTCCAGCATCAAATATTCATTGCTTTTACACCGGGTTAAGTCATTCTCACTTGCCAAAATCCAGCCCGGCCTCTTCATTTTTCATGAGGCGACTGTAAAACAGGCACCTTGCGCAGCACTGAAGACCGGGCACCGTTTGCACCACCTGTGGGGTGTGAGAAGCATCCAACTCCCCATACAAATTGCCTCTAAATAAGGCCGGGGCTTCGCTTCTTCTCCTACCAAGCGGTGCCCACACACACACAGACACAGACACCAATTGGCACTGGGCAAACGGAGAGGCCGGTTACCCAGCTTTGAAGGTGGGGCGAAGGAGAGCCTTGGAAATTAGCCCCTCCCCGTAAGGCAGGGTCTCAAAATTGGGGTTTGTATCACACCGGAGTCCTCCTGGAGACCTCAAAGCCTCCCGCGCCTCTTCTTAATTGTCCAGTCGCCCAAAGGGGGCTCCCCAGAGAGGCCGCTCCTGCAGGGAAGGGCTGGCCGAAATGCTAGATTTGTCTGCAAGGGGGCGAGGGCGGGGGTGGGTGGGTCTCCTGCAAGGAGTATTGTGGCATCTCTGTAATAAGGAAGCGGGGAGAGGTTGGAACTAGGTTAGGGAAAGCAAGGAGCTTGGAGGAGGAAGAGGAAGGAAGGGAAGGAGGAAGGAGGGGAGGGGGGCCTGGAGCCGAGTTTATCTGAGGCCACCCAGCCTTCTCTCTGAACGGGAGGCTGCTGCCCGTGTTTGGCAAAGAGCAGAAACACCCTCAAACTCTTTCCTTGGGCTGACGTCACGGCCAAATCACAGCCACCCAACTCTCTTTTTTCGGCGTTAGTGGAGCAGAAACTTCCCTCCGTGCCAGGCAGCCTTTCTCGAAAGCCAAATACGGCCGAGTCCAGGGCTGAATCTTTGGCCCCCTGGACCTCCGCTGGCCTTGAACCTCTGCACTTTCCAAGCAATTAGATGGAAAGGGAGGGAGGGAGGGAGGAAGGAGAGGGGTTATTTTATTATGGAAAGGAAGGGAGGAGGAGGGAGGGAGAAAGTAAAAGAAGAGGGAAGAGGAAGAAAGGAGGGAAAGAGAAAAAGGAGAGAGGGAGAAAGGGAGGGAGAAGGAGAGGAAAGAAGGAAGGAAATGAGAAAAAAAGAGGGAGAGAAGGAAGGAAGGAAGGAAGGAAGCCTTCTGCGTGTCTGTTCTGGCATTCTTCTTTCCTCATGGTGGTTTTCTTTAGCCAAGATGAAATGCTGGCTTGCCCAGATGGAAAAGGACCTTGAGGGAAGAGAGATCAGGCATTTCATTTCTGGGCGATGGTTGCCCTCTGCTGGTCCAAAGATATATGACAGTCTTCTTCCTGCTTCCCATCATCCGGCAAGGCCAAATTTCAAAAAAGTCAAAATCAAAGTTTTCTACTTCCAGCAACTTCTCTTCTTCAAGGCTCGGAAGAGACTGGGCAGCCATTTGTCTGGAATGCTATAGGGTCTTGTGCTTGAGCACGGGTTGGACTAGAAGACCTCGGAGGTCCCTTCCATCCCTGTCATTCTGTCTTCTGTGTTCTGGTTTTATTTTCTCAGTGAAATAAGAGCCGCATTTTCATCCTTTGACTCTTAATTGAACCAAGTCCAGGCTGATATTTGATGACTGGCCAGTTTGCATTTGTTTGTTTCCTTTGGGTTTTTTAAAAAAATTTTTTGTCCCTTCCAGCTTTTTAAGAGCTTTTCTCAATAATAAACATTTCACGAGGGAGAGAATGACTCCATACCTTTTTTTTAAAAAGGGGGATTTCCCCCCCCCTTCGCTTGTAAAAGAGGATGGAGCAATTTCTATCATGAGTTGTGGAAGGCAAAACAAATCCTTGCTAATAGGATTAGTATTGATTTTGCTTTCTTCAACACAAGAACATCCTAAGCCTTTAAAGGCAACCACGGAGGGCGGGGGGAACGAACGAAGGGGGTGTTGGGGCTTAGAAGAAGTCTACAACAACCCAGCAGGGTGGAACAAATGGCAAATTTATAGGCCAGTTAGAGGCATATAATAAGCAGCACAAATGTAGTCCTCAGTTCATAACCATCCGTTTAGCAAAAATTCAAAGTTGGCGCTGAAAAAAGTGAATTGCAACCACTCCTTGTACTTGCCACCATTGCAATGTCGCCTCCCAGTATTGCGTGATTGCCATCCAGGTGCTTAGCAACTGACTCGCATTTATGACCGTTGCAGCATCCCGCACTCCCGTGTCGCCAGTGGTGGGATTCAAATTTTTTTACTAGCGGTTCTGTTGGGCGTGGCTTGGTGAGCGTGGCAGGGGATAGCGTTAAATCTCCAGTCAGAGGTGGGATTGGCCGGTTCTCTGAACTGCTCAGAATTTCCGCTATTGGTTCTCCAGAACTGGCCAAAACCTGCTGAAGACCCACCTCTGCGTGTCGCCATTCGCAGCTGACTTCTGATCAGCAACATCGGTTGGGGAAAGTGGATTCATTTAACGCCCATGGGGGAGAAAGGGTTGAAAAATTGGCTGTGATTCATTTAATGACAAGATTGTCTAGCAATTTACATTCCAATCCCAATTACGGTCATAAATCGAGGGCTACTTTTAATCCAGGTTGCAGGTTGTGCATTTTTCTTTTTGCAATAGTGCAAAAAAGTTCAAAACATGCAACACCTACTTTCCACCCTGGAGGAAAAGTGGGCTTACCCTCTCTAAAGATGGCTGTTCCCACCTCAACCCTGACCTATTGTTTAAAATTCTTAGGAAACGCAGCACTGAGGGCAGTGAAGGACCGAACCTTAATCCTTGGGCGATTAAGAGATGAAGTGGAATAAAAAAAAAAAAGCTTCACAGTTAAGGAGTTCCTAGGTTTGGGAAGGACTGTCGTATAACGGTGCCCAAAAGAAAGATGGCGACGGTGCTCACAGCGGGGCGTCGGAAAAGGGGGAAGTTCTGTTGCCAGGCAACGACGTTAGAGAGAGGGCGTTCCCCGCTCTGCATTTTAATTGGGCAATTTCACCGGAGATGTAATGCTGCGGAAGGCGGAAGTGCTGGCGGGGAGCAGTTGAGATCGGAGTGGTGAGGGTCCTGCGGCTTCTTCCATGCGAACCCGGCGGGTGAGTGGCGCAGGCGGGGCCTCCCTAGCCGCGATTTGTCTATGGATCTATGCAAATCAAGTTTGCAGGAGCTGGGGGAGAGGGGGTGGAAGCATGCTAATTTATGCAAATATATGCTAATGTTTGCATAAATGCATTATTAATTTTAAGGATTACTTGGGATAGTTATGTGGGTTTGGGGAGATAGATAGAATTATATGCATGTCATGCATATAATTATATATAATTATAATTATATATATAATTATATGCATGTCATACATAATTATATGCATGTCATTAAGCATGCTTTATATATATACACGTCTATACTTACATTATATATATATATACGTATACTAATATATATAATTTAAAAATGTACATCAATTTTATTTACATTTTATATGAATTGTAATATACTATAAAACCAATCTATTAACATAGGTATTTGTTCCATGTACATTAGTCGCGCCCGAGAACATCCTTATCCTATGCAAGTAGTTCTTTACACGAATGAATCGGCAGAGGTGCGGTTGAGTATTTCTAGTATTACATGAATTACTTGCCTAATGAGCTTATGCCAATGTTGACGCAAATGTCTATTGGAGTGCATGGGCCATAGCCAGGCAGGCTTCCCCCCCTTCCTGCATTTTGGGACCTCTGAAGAGCATCAGGCTGGTCTCCACTGGTTTCTAAGTCGAGCGTTGATTTGCTAGCCATTTAACAGAATGCAGAAAGAATCACAAGAGTCGGGAGGGACCTTGGAGGTCTTCTAGCCCAACCCCCTGCTCAAGCAAGAGACCCTATAACCATCCCGGAGAAGGGGCTGTCCGGCCTCTTCTTGAAGAGCTCCGGGGGTGGAGCAGCCACAGCTTCTGCAGACAACCTCCCTTCCACGGATGGATTGTTCTCTCCTATAGGAAATGTTCTCCTGGTTTCTGGGGTCCTTGATGGACTTTCTTTCTCCTCCTCCTCCCGCAGGGTCCTTTGCAAAACGGGACCTCCAGGCGTCCCTCAAAGAAGCCGAGGTGTGAAAGGAAACGGGGGCCCAGGCAGAAGGCAGGATCCCAGGTGGGTCCAGCTGATGAAGCCCCCTTGGGAGCATCCACCCTGGACCTGGAGGTGAGGCTGCAGAGCGAAGAGAAGGGGCCTCCAGAAGACCCCCAAGATGTAGCTGACGAGAACAGGGAGCCCAGGAGGACTGAGGAAGGGGAAGGGGAGGACCAGGACGAAGGAGAAGAGACCGACATGGGTGGCGCATCCACCTCTGTGCAGATGGAGCCGGAGGAGGCGTCCGGTCAAATTGGCGAGCTGGACAACAGCGTCTTCTTGAATGAGGACAGTAACCAGCCACTGCCCATGGACCGGTTCTTTGGGAGCGTGGCGTTCACACAGGTAAGGGTAGGTGCGGTTCGCCTTCTGCAAGGCTGGCTGGGGGACTCTGAGAGTCCGCAAGGTTGGGCGGGTGGGGAAGAGGGAAAAGAACGGCCTCGTTTCTTTGGAGCAAAAATGGCGGACGGTTCCTCCTCTTCATTGGGGGGAAGGCGGAGCGGAGGGCTGCCACGCTGGCTCTGAAGGCCCTCACCAGGGGTCTCTTTCTTCCAGGACCTCCCACCGGCCTCCTTCTCACGGACCAACACCAGCAGGCGGGAGTTCCGGAGAATGCATTTTATTGCCAAAGAGGAGGAGGAGGAGGAGGAGAGTGGAGAAGAGGTTGCCTGAAGGCCAGCGAGAATCAGTCTCAGGTGAATTGTCCCTTTTCCAGATGCAGCAAAGACTAACAATGTTCCCCGCCATTGTAGCATCTTCTAGAGTTTGTGTTCTTCAGAAAGAACCATCGCCGTGACGGTGATGGACGCTGGGCCATTCGCAAACCAAGCTCCCCGTTTCTGGCGAAGCCCGTGGGTCACAGCACCCACTACGGCCATCCCCATTGGACTTGAGGAAACGACAACCAGCCACCCAGAAGTGGTGGGTGCTCTATCACTGGAGGTCTTCAAAGAGATTGGACAGCCTGCTTGAGCAGGGGGTTGGATTAGATGACCTCAGAGGTCCTGTCCAACTGTTATTCTGTATGCTTCTTTCTCGAGGCATATCGTTTCTTTCTTTATCCAAAAGCTCATTTTGTAACTATATTCTGAGTTCATTCAAAGCCGCTTTGAAATTTGTAAAACCTGGCTAAGCTGTGGATTGCACATTAAAACCTAGTTTATTATGATCTATGAACACAGATGTTGGAGGGGTTTTTAAAAAGCCACGGTGGCAGATGTGGGTACCCTCCCAGTTTGGGTACACACAACGAAACAATTCCAGCTTGCAGGGGCGATTTCACAAGGTGGCTAACCAAGTTGCAGCCTTCAATGAATGCCTTTAAAGAGGTGGGGGAAAAACAGCTATAATATTCACTAATTAATTTTTGTAATTTCTTTAAAATCTTATTTTTCATTTTTACTCTTTTTAAAAAATATGGAGTAAAAACAATCATTTAAATAACAGAAATGACTCCCTGGCCAGGCAAATTTGATTCAACCTCTTTTGCAGTGGTTGTTAAGCAAACGGCACAGCCGTTAAGCAGATCCCTTCTTGGCTATAGGGTGGGAGGTTTTCGTTGTTCTATTTTTAGAAAGTTTGGAGTCATTTTTTTGTTTCGTTTTTGACGTTTGAACCCAGGATCTCGGGGTGTGGCTGCAAAGAGGCCTGTCGTTCCGGCCTGTCTTTCGTTTACGGTAGATTTTTGTCCGGTCGCAGCCGAGGTTGTGGACTGTTTTCTTGTGACACACAATGTGCACCAGTTTCAAATTGTCCGTGGTGAACAAGAGCCGGTAAAAATATTCCCAGTCAATTTCCTTCCCGTCGCAGCCTTTCACGGCCTCGACTAAGGTGGGCAGGACAGCCCGTTTCTTCTCAATTCTGAAACAGAAAGGAAGGCCGAAGTATTTTCAACCGAACATGTACATTTAATGATATTGCTGTTTCTTTTGACATTCTTCCCCATTTTCCCCGTACAGCAGCCAGTTATCCAGCTGTGTAAGTGGATCCAGGGAGTTTAAAATTCAAGAGATACTTTTTGTTTACACACAACTGATCTATCACCGGGAGGGGCCAAAAACAATGACCAAACGAACAGGGTGGGATTGCGTTCCAGGACTCACATGTGGTCGAGGTTCCACGTGCTGAAGAGAATCCGGCTTTCTTTGTTCCCGTAAGGGTTGATGGAGTGTCTCCAGCAGCAGTCTTCGGTGTCAAAAGGGCCCTGTAGACGAGAGGCACACAAAGCTGGATACTAGTCGTCCTCAACTTACAACAATTTGTTTAGTGACCAATTGAAGTACTGACGGCACAGAAAAAGAGGACTTGGGACCATTTGAATGAATTATTGTAAGTTGAGACTTGTAGGTTTTATTTTGGCAGTCGCTATATATTGGGATAGTTGTTGGCTTCTCTGTAAAGGTAATCAACCCTGTGCCGGTAGTCACCAGCCAGAAAGAAACTCCCTCCCCCCATGTTCCCTGCAATGCCTGACCAAAGGTTCAACTTGGGAATGCGTGAATCACTCAATGCCACTCAAAAAGGAAAATAAAAATGCTTATCGCCTTCGCTTTCATACGTTTGATGTTCTCACAACTTACTTGGCACGAGAACCAGCCTTCCGGTGTGCAGAGGCGGCCTTTGGTCTCTTCCTTCCGGTCGAAATAGAAACCATTGTACTTCTCCAACTTCAGTTTCTCCAGCATGGCTTCGGCGACCCCGCTGAATTTCATTTGGAGGGCGGGAGGGACGGCAGAAATGTAAGCCCCAACCTTTGGAGAGAGAAACCCACAAGCTTTCAACATCTTATTTAAAAATATTATTTAAAGATAATTGAGCTTCCTTGCCAGTCTGTTCCCACAAGGCAAACTTCAGTGATTTTTACAAACCGAGCTGAAACCTGGTAGATCAAAAGCTAATTCAAACCCTGAATACGAATGGTGAAAGAAAACCAAACTAAACTATGAAATAGGATGGCAAAAATGCAGGGAATTACGGAGGTTGCCTTGCCCATAACATAAAAGGAAGGAAATCCCATTCGTGTAATATAGATTCATGTCTGTGTAGCCTTTGTGAGTTGCAGTTCACAAAAAAATACACTTGATGTTTCCATGTAATTGAAAGCACAAAATGGAAAGTTAGAATTACAAATATTAATGATGTGTACCAAACTGTGGTTCACTTCAAATTTTAAGCCTTTCATTTTTAATAAACTTTTTTGACTGTTAAGTGCTAGTCGGTTCTCTCGATGAGGAAGGGGTTGATCAATCACTTCTCAAATGCCTAATCATCATAACCAATGGTTGAGTAATATAGTAGGTATTGTGAAAGCAAAAATCTAAGATCAAAATAAAGACTACGTAGGGAGTTTTGCAAGCCACGTTACCTCTTTCATGTATCCACGGATTCTGTTCTCACAACTATGGCGCATATAACTGGACTTGGTCTTAAACCGAGATTCAACCCCTAGGAATGGTGGGAAATGAATGCCATCAGTCCCCAAAAAGCCTCTTGGAGCCACCTTCCAAACCTAAGTGAGATTTTTCAAGTTTCCAGTCCATAAGACTGTGCTTCCCAAAACTCTCGACATCCTGAGCATTTTTTACCCACAGACCGAACGCCAGGCAGAGGCACAGGACCTCAGCTCAGAACTGACCTTCAAACCACGCCTCGTCTTCCTTCCGGCTTTCTGCAGAAATATTTTCACTGAGGTTCTGAATCAGGTCAGACAGGAGTTTGCACCTCTTGGGAGCCTCCTCGCCTGACAGGAGCCCCTGAGCTGCGTGGAGCACGCCGGAGGAGCAGTTGGAGAAAGCACGCAGGAAGCGCTCGATCTCACTGACGTCTGCCGGGAGGAAAAGACGAGAAAACCAAGGATTGTTCATTCTTGCAGATGATCAGCTTTCATGGCAATCTCCGGGTGTGTGTTTATAATGTATACGTCTGTGCAGGTGTGTGTATGTATATATACATACATACATACATGTGTATATATGCATGTGTTTTATATGTACGTGTATATATCTATATATTGGATCTTTGAGGTTTGCACATTTCCTATTGCTAGTCCTTGGACAGCGTTTGCAGAGGACTAGCAACTGACCCTAAAGTGACCTATTTGGGGTTGGTTGGAAGAGGAGCTGGAGGGCGGAGGCTGCGTGCTGTGTGTCTTGTGTGTGTTGTGTCACCCCCACTTACATCCGCTCCATTCCTCTCCGGGGCGCAACAGGATCAGCTCGGCGTCCTCGGGCAGGGCACGGAAAGCCTCTTCGCTGATTTCGACGCCGTCCTCGTAGCGGCCCAGTCGGCAGCCCGCGACCAAGGGCGGCTGTGGGGAAGCGGAACAGCCGGTCAAAGGAACCGGCACTCGGACAGAGACGCGCCGGCCACCCCGCTCCTCCTCCTCCTCCTCCTCCACCCACCCACCTCCAGCAGGGAGGCCTTCCGCAGCAGCTCCGCGAGGCTCCGGGCCGCCAGCCCGTATTTGCTCCCTCCGGGCCCGGTCCGCACTTTGAAGGCCTTGGCCGCCATTGCCCCGGAAAACGCGCCCGGCGCCCCGATTGGCCCGGCGCGTGGCGAATCCGCCGCCGAGTCGCGACGGCGCATGTGCGGAAGGACCCGCTGCGAGCATCCCATTCGCTCTCTCTCTCACTCCCCTCCCGCCGGCCGCCACTGTGCCGCCGCGCTCGCGCCTGCGCAGTCGCATCGCAGCGGTTGCTAAGGGAACAGAGGCCCTGGTGATGGAGCCGGAATAAAGTAGGAGGCGAGGGGGGCGAGGGGCGCGGAGGGGGCTCCCCTTCTCCTTAGGCTCCCCTCTCCCCAACCGTGGGGGCTGGGGGGCGGGTACGGGTACGGGGGGGGGAAAGGGGCGGAGCCTCTCCCGGGTGCGGGGCCGGTGGAACTGCCCGAGACTAGATGGGGGCACCAGGGAGGGGGGCTAATAGAGCGGGAGCGGCGGTCTCATTATGACCATGGGGATTTATGGCTCTTCTTAGCGGGGACGTGGGGAGGGAAGCATCGGCGGATCGGAGAGGAGCCAGTCAAGGTGACCGGTGCCCCCCTCCCCCTCTTTTGTCCCCCCCACCCCTGCAGGCGTCTTCATGGTGGTGAAGGACGCGCGAGCAGAAGAGGCCGCCCCCGCCTGCCACGACGGACGGATCGGCTCCAGGTGGGCTGGGGGGGGGGATATGCATGCCAGCCCGGGACTTGCAAAATGTGCTAATCTAATGCATGCAAAACTCTTGTGCATGCAGTCATGCCAGTCCAACATATGCAGAGCATGGGCATGCAAACACTACGTGCATTCCAATACGTGCAAAACACACGTGGACGCAAGCCCAGTACATGCAAAGTATGCCATTCCAATAGATGCAAACATTTGTGCAGGTAATGCTCTACAAACAAAATTTGTTCAATTTCTGTAGCTCCCCAGAGTCACTTCTTGAGAGGGACAGCTACAGAAATCAAACAAATATTTTCCCCCTTCCGTAATTCCGGGTGAATTTGGAGCAGCTTGAATGGAGCTGAGCGTTGACTAGCTGGATGCCCTTCCTGAGGCCTATGCAGGGGTTGGCAGCAGATATTTTATCTTTGTGCCCAGAGAGAGAAACATCTGCTGCCACCTAAGATTGAACTCTCAGCCTTCGCGAGCGGGCAGCAGTCATCTTCACCACTAGGCCACCACACAGATCAAATAAATAAATAAAACATGCCGATCCAATACATGCAAAACACATGTGCATGTAGACCCAATACGTACAAAACATGCCAATAATTTATATCTTAAAAGCAGTCCTGGCTGACTCAAAATAATATGCAAATTCATTGGGTGCAGATATAAGAAATGCATATCCGTGTGCCTGAGGCCCCAAATGTGTGAAGAGCCCAATCTCCTGTTTGTTTTTATTTTTACTTTTATTGTGGTTTGTTTCCCACAACTGCTAATTGAGTTGAGTGGTTGTATAAACAGAATGCATAAAATCAATAAATAAAGACCGCAAATGTGAATGGTTGAGATGGAACTTTGGCTAACTTTCAAAGTTGCTTGCGTTCAAGAGTTAAAACACCGTAATCTTTGCTGGAGAGAAACCTTTTGCAAAAGCTGGCTGTTGTTTCTTCCCAGTTAGCACAAGAGGGCAGGATGCCACACAAGATTGGGTTTATTGTTATAAGTTCTTCCGGACATGAGGATGGCTTCAGTGCCAAGGAGCTGATGGTTCACGCGCCAACGGTCAACGGATGGAGGTCACCAAGGTCAGTCCCTAAGAAATCCTAGATACTTCACGTGCTCTTGGGGGCATCTTGCAAGAATCCAGAAAATGTCCCTCAATTTAAATAAATTTAACAAATAAATAAATAAATTTATATGCAGCCCCTCTTGTTTTCCACTGTTCAACAAAAGGTTCTCCCCCACCCCCGTCCCAAAAAAAGGTTAATAAAGCAATTAGAAAAAATTACAGCCTCTCAGTCAGAGGAATTTTTAAAAATTGAACAGCGTGTCTTTCATTCCCACTGTTAGGAGATCAGAATTTTGAAAATATCGTAATTCAAGCCCAGGACTGTAAAGCAGTCAGCCAAGAAAGTTGCTTCATAAGTTTCATGCATTTACTTTTAGCTTTATAGGTTTTTAGAGTCCTAGGGCTACAATATTTTATGTAGTGTTAAATTTATCCACGTTGAATTAGGTATATTCAGATAGCTTAGGTTTATAGAGATGTGGGAGTTTCTGACATTTTATTTTCCTTGCTTTTTTCTTCTCTATTTTCAGACTCTGCCAGTATCCCCAAGAAATAGTCCTCCAGATGGTGGAAAGGTGCAGAATTCGAAAGCTGCAGCTCCTGGCTCACCAATATATGATCTCCAGCAAAATTGAGTTCTTCATCAGTGAAAACTTGCCCGATTATTTTGCGCCCTATAAAACGGAGCAATTCCAGAGGCTGGGGTGAGCTTTCTCTTCCTTGATACGTGTCAGTTTTCTGTCTGAGTCCCTCAGGGGACTCAGCAACCCAGCAGAAGCGGGTTGTCAGTAGGCACGTGGGATTTGCCCAGCCCCCTGGCTGATTCCAGACCAACTGTAAAAGCAAGGTGCAACTCTAGATAGGCAGCCACAGATCCTAAAAGATGTGTTTGTGAATGTTGGCTGACCCTTTGCTTGTTCTCCTTTCCTCTGGAATTTGAGAGAATTTGTGTCTAACTTAGGATTCTAAGCCAATAATTTAAAATTTGGAGTCCGTCTGTGAAAAAAATGGAGGCCCATCCAATACACGCATACAAACCTATTGACGGTTCACTAATTCATTCCAGGAATCCTTTTCTTAGAATAAAATATTGATAGTTCATCAGCGCCAAAGGGTTCACAATACTTGTAAAGTATAACCTGCATTAAACCTCTCTGTTTTTTCCTCTTCTACAGTTATGTCTCCCTTTCCGATAACGAAAAGACCAACTACAGGGCCCGGGAATTGAAATCTGTCTACGTGGATGCAGTTGGCCAATATCTAAAGTTGACTTTCCACAAAAACTACGCCAATCGGTACAACCTGTACAGCCAGGTAAAAACTGGGTCCCCCTAGATCAATATTTCCAAACCGTGGCAACTTTAAGATGTGTAGACTTCAATTCCCAGAATTTCCCAGCAGGCCATGCTTGTCCACGCACCCCTTGCCAGAGCAGAGAGAGTGCAGAGAAAGGGATTATAAGAGAATAAAGTAGGACACAGTTTGGATACATATTAAAAGGAATGCATTGGTGCCAGGGAATTGGGAATTAAAGTCCACACGTCTTAAAGTTGTCCAGGTTGTGAAATACTGATCTAGACACACTGCTACCATGGTGAAATACTCTTATTAGTTCTCTATTAGCTGTTAATTACTCTAGGGATAGTTATCCAATGTGTTTGGAAGCACTAACTGAAGGGAACACAGTATAAAAACCATTGAAGTTGACAGTAATATTCTGATTTTGAACGGCCAGAGAGAACCTGTCTATAGATCCACAACCTTGTCTGGAAAAAAATGGAAATTATTGTTTCTTATTAATAAAAATAATTAATATAGAATGTATACGTTGACTTCCCCACACGGATAACTAAAAACAGAGTGGGACGTGGCTAGCCCTGTTTCTGTTGCCCTTTGTTCTTCTTCTCTTGCTTTCTTGAAACGAAAGGAAAGAGGTCCGGGATATCAGAACTTCCGCTCTCTTCTTCTGCCTCTTGTTTCTTCAGGTTGCTCTTGTGGCGATAAACATCATTGGGGAACCTGCAGATTTGAGCCATGAGAACAGCCAGGTGCGTCTGGGAAATTTGGGGGGGGGGGGGAAGCAAAATGCAAGGAGGGTCTTTCCTGCTTACCCCCAATTAAACAAAGATTTGCAACCGTCATAAGTTACAACTGTGATAGGCAGACTCCATTACAGTCGTAACTCAAGGAGCACCAATGTACAGGTAGACCTTGATACAGGGGTACAGATATAGAGGTCGTAATTCAAGGACCACCTGTATATCTATATATAGGTAGTCCTTGATTTACGACCACAATTGAGCTCAGAGTTTCTCTTGTTAAGTGAGATAGTTCACAAGTGAGTTTTGTCCCATTTTACGACCTTTCTTGCCGCAATTGGTAAGTGAATCTCTGCCGTTGTTAAGTCAGTCACACGGTCGTTAAATGAATCCAGCTTCCCCACTGACTTTGCTGGTCAGAAGGTCGCAAAAGGGGATCACGTGACCCACCCACCCCCGGGACCCTGCGACCGTCATAACTCTGAGGCAGTTGCCAGGCATCTGGATTGCGATCACGTGACCCTGGGGAGGCTGCAACTGTCGGGTGAAAAACGGTCCATGCGTCCCTTTTTCCAGTGTAGTTATAAGTTCAGCCGGTCCCTGCATGAACGGTTGTAAGTCGAGGGCCGCCTGTACTTGGGTCTTGCTGTGGTTCCCCTGCATTCGGCCCGTTTGAGTCAAAAGTTCTACCTGTTGTGGTTGTTATCAAGTCTTCCAGGGAGAAGCTGATCGACCATTACCTAGGGAGCAACTCGGATGAATCGGCCCTCGAGGGGAGCTACCCTGGGTGAGAACGGCCTGGCGGGGAGGCCTCTCCCTGCCCCTTTTCCTCCCTCCCCCACCCTCCCCACGCCCACCGTGGGCACGGGGGCCTCGTCCCAAACTGCCATTCTCCCCTTCATTCCAGGAAGGCCGACGCCATTTCTCCGCTGGACGATCTGGCTTTTGACATGTACCAAGACCCGGAAGTGGCCCAGATCATCCGGAAGCTGGACGAGAAGAAGCACGAAGCGGTGCACCTGGAACACTACGATCACGCCAAGAAGCTCAAGCAAGCCATCGCGGATCTGCAGAAGGTAGAGGGGGCGGCCGGCCGGGGTGGGTGGGGAAGGCGTGGGAAGGGGGGCTCAGCGGCCTTTCTCGTTCCCTTCAAACACCTGAAATGTGTGAAGGCTTTTCCCCTTCTGGGCACGGCACGATGTTGAACATCAAGAGGCCTCCTTGTTGGGATTGGGGTAACCCAGTTTCTTAAACCAGTCGTGGCTTAGTTTCTCATGGCTTTGAACGTAGACTTGATGCGGTACCCCATTCATTCATTTAATGATCCGTCGGGCCCTCATTCGCTCTGTGCTTAGAGGCTTTCTCTGTCATGACCGATTGCCCCTGCCTTGAGCCAGGGGGGTGGACTAGAAGACCTCCAAGGGGCTCGTGTTTCAGGTCGGGGAGCGGTTGGGGCGCTACGAGGTGGAGAAACGGTGTGCCGTCAAGCGGGAGGACTACGACTTGGCCAAGCAGAAGAAACAGCAGATGGAGGACTATCGTCTCAAGGTCTACCAGCAGTTGGAGCTTCATAATCTCTTGGACCCAGATCTCGCCGTGAGTGATCCCAGGAAGTGGGGGCGGAATGAGTGGGGCTTGTGGGGGAATTCTGGGAGTTGAAGTCCCTCCACCTTCAAGTGTCTGAGCTGGAGAAACCCTGGTTTAGATAAAGTGCCGTAGAAGCTGGTTTTCTTTCCCTTGCCAGCTTGCACCCTGGGCTGTGTCCAGGAACCATTCTAGTGACTTAGGAAGAGTCCAAGGGCAGCCGATTTTTGCACCCTGTAGAGGGAAATAAACCATTGGAGACTTTGCATCCCGCTTGTCTCTTGCGTGGGTTGTCCGAAAAGCAGAAGGGGCAGACGAATGGATGAACGAACGAATGGATTTCTCTCGTTCACTCAGATCCGGCGACTACCCGACCTGCCACTGGACCCCGTGGCTCAGCCCACCACGACTCTCCAGCAGAGGAAGCCCCTGCCGTCTCCCTGGAGGGAGAAAGCCAAGCCAGAGAGTCCGGCCTCGTTGCCCCCCGAGAAGCCCCCGGAAATCCCCTCGCCTGAGCCGGCCCCCTCTCAGGCCTTCTCTTCCCCCCTGGCCCAGGCAGCTCCCATCGCTGCAGAGACCTTCCCCAAGATCAGCGTAAGTCTGGCTCGACTCTGTCCTGCTCCTCCCGCCCCGTTTTCACCTGGTTTCTTTCTTTCTTTCTTTCTTTCTTTCTTTCTTTCTTTCTTTCTTTCTTTCTTTCTTTCTTTCTTTCTTTTTCTTTCTTTCTCTTTCCTTTTTTCTTACATTCTTTTCCTTCTCCCTTTCTCTCTGTTTCTCCTTCCTTTCTTTCCCCTTGTCTCCTTTTCCTCTCTGTCCTTCTTTCCTTCCTCAAATACCGAGTTCCCCTGGGAGAACCTTTTGCTGGTGGCGGGGAGGGCATCGAACCGAGGAGGAGGGACGTCACCCGGCCACTCGCCCTTCCCTTCCAGGTCGAGTTCTTACCTTACGACGAGCGGCCCCTCCCGGCCATCCGCAAGCAGCAGGAGGAAGGTTTTCCCTTGCTGGAGCCTGAGGCGAACGAGGAAGAGCCCGGAGACACGCCCAGGAGTGGGGTGGTTGGCGATCCGGAGCCGCTGACCGAGAAGGCCCTGCGGGAGGCCAGCGCCTCCATAGACGTTTTCGGGGAAACTCTGGTAAAGAGGGAGGCGGCTCAGTTGAGGGGCCTCTTGAGCTCTCTGGCTTTGGGATGAGTGGGGGGGAGAGGTCGGACGGGGGTCCCGGGGTCAGGAGAGGTGAGAGAGAGTCGGGACACGGCCCTGGGGATGCTGCGGCGGTGGTAAGCGTGGAAGGCGGCCCTGAACTCACTTTGGTGGAGATGCTGGTCTCTAGCCACGCCCCTAGTCACCTTCCTCCCTGGGCCTTGCTTTCCCCAGGTGGCCGGCGCCTATTCCAAAACCTGGTCGTATCGCGAGGACTCGTTGCTGGCCATCTACAAGAAAATGGCGGAGGCTCCCACCAGCACGCCCAAGGAGGAGCTGAAGAACATGCTCCGGGGGGCCGTCTTCCTCATCGTGAGGGCCATCAAAGATATCGTCTCTTCGGTGAGCGGAGGGGAAATCGGGGAGGTCGAGTGGGCGGGTCACCTCTTTATCCCACCGCCCCTGGTTCCTCAGAGCTCTCCCCCCGTCCGTCCCCCGTCCCCCCCGGCCCCGAGGAGGAGAGCAGTGGCTGGAGGGGCCTTGAGAGTGACTCACCTGGATGGCTCCTCTCGTCCAATGCGCCAGGTCTTCCAGGCCTCCTTGAAGCTGCTGAACATGAGCCTCACCCAGTACATCCCCAAGCACAAACTGGGCAGGCAGGAGACCGTCTTCTGCGTGGAGCGGACCTTCCCCAACCTCCTTGCCCGGACTGGGGACTCCTCGGCCCGCCTGCGGATGACTGCTGCCAACTTCATCCAGGTCAGTCTGCCGGCAGGGAATCCGTGCTGGGCGACGGGGCTGCAGCTGGAGGCTCGCCTTCCATTGGGATCCCAAATGCCATTTAAAAATGCACTGTGTTTTTTAATGTTCCTGCCTAGTCTGGGACTTATTTATTTTTTTTGGCGTTAATTTTTTTTTCTGTTGGGTTTTGTATTTGGATCTTCTGAATAAGATAAAAAAAAACGATGAATGAAATTAATTTCAATGCGGTTTCATACATTTCTTCATATATTTATGGTTTCATTTGAATGCGGTAAGCCGCCTAGAGTTGCCTCGTGTATAATAAATAAAGGAATAAGGAGTCCTCTAAGCAGTCCCTAAACGAACGGTTGTAAGTCCAGGACTACCTGTAAATAAACCACTTTAGGCTCCCGCCCGAGTCTCTCGTAGTTCAGGAGAACCTGGCTGCCCCGCACCGGCTGTTAACCCGCCCTGCCTCTTTGCAGGAGATGGCCCTCTGCAACGAAGTGAAGCCTCTGCAGATCATCCCTACCCACCTGGTGCAGCCCCTGAGGCCCAACTGCCCCACGCACCTGGCCATGAGCCAGGTGGAGCTGGTGGAGCGCTTGCTGAAACACCTGGGCACCGAGAACTCCGGCTTCACCATCGATAACGTCATGCGAGTAAGAACTGCGAGGCCCCGCAGCCTCCTCCTGTGAGCCAGTCCTGCAAAACGCAACCCAGGCCTTTCCCGTTTGCATTCTTTGCATCCCATCCCGACCAAATCTCTCTCTCTCTCTCTCTCTCTCTTTGCACCCTTACAACGGGTGTTTCTCCACCTTGGCAGCTAGAAGGGGCGTGGGCTTCAGCTCCCCGAGCTCCCCAGCCGGCCTGCAGAGAAAGGGACTCCCAGAGAGTAACCCAGCCGCCATGGGGATAATACGCCTCAGAGGGAAGGCATTAGACCTCTTCCAGTTGCCAGGCTGGGAGAAGCTCCCGATTACCGGCTCCCTGTGGCATATCTTGAGGTCGCTCCGGGACCTGAAGGATTGGGCTCAACACTCCCCCATTTGAGTCTGACCCGGAAGCTTTTCCGTCTCAGTTTGCAACAGGAGCTCTGGAGCACCGGGTTTTCGAGGTGCGGGAAACGGCTCTCCGGATCATCTTGGACATGTACCGGCAGCACCGAGACAACATCCTGGATTATCTGCCCCCCGACGACGCCAACACACGCAAGAACGTGCTGTACAAGTCCCTGTTCGACGGCTTTGCGAAAATCGACGGGCGACTCACGGAGGCCGAGCTCAAAGTAAGGGAGGGGCCTCCGTCAGGATCCTGCCCTTCGAAAGCCCCGTGTGTGGGGGGTGGGGGCTCGTGCAGAGGGCACGTCCTGGGTTTAGCTTCCCCCAGCCCAAGTTTGCTAGAGGGGGACAAGGAAGAGGCCGTGGGGTCCTTGGTGCTCCCTGAGCTGGGTGGCTTTCTTATGGACAGACGTTCCATGACCCAGCTAGGTAACGTCCTCCGTGCTAGAAGGAAGGAGGGGCTGCAGGGAGGAGGAAGAGGAGGGAGGCCCCGCGTCGGTCAGCTGGTTCTCTCCACAGGCCCAGAAGAAGTCGGCAACCGAGGAAGTGGAGAAGGAGAAGAAAGATGAGATCAAAGCCTTGCAAGGCCAAGTGGCAGCCCTGAAGGAGATGCAGGCAGAGGCCCAAGTTGACAAGGTATCCCAGGGGTTTCAAGACCCCCCCTGACCCATCGCCCCTGCCCCCACCCCAGCCAGCATGGGTCTCACCAGAGGTCGCCCTCCAGCACGTCTGTGGAGGGTCAGCCTGAGAAGGGCCGCTCCTGCCTCCTGCTGTTCCTCAGGGGAGCCCCAAATGGTCAACTGCCGTGCAGGATTTGGGGGTACCCAATTAGACCCCCCCCCTCTTTTCTGCCTTGTTAACTAAACTGGGCTCTCCGCAAAGATCCAGCCTTTCTGTTTCTTTTGACTTCCTTAATTTCGTTTTAGGAAAAAGATAGCGATTTCCAGAAATCAAAGAATCAAGGTACTTATTATTGTTGTTGTTGTTGTTGTTGTTGTTGTTGTTGTTATTATTATTATTATTATTATTATTATTATTATTATTTGCACCTGGGGAGCATTTGCCCTGACTAAATCCGGCTGCACTGTGATTTAATTCTAATAAAAACAAGAAGGGAGCATCCAACTCTTTTCAGACAGGCAACTTACAAAAAGAAAGGCCTTTTAATTTTTCACTAGATTGAGTTGTATAGGTAATCCTTGCGTTACAACCGTCTGTTTAATGACCGCTCAAAGTTACGACATCACTGAAAAAATGGAAGTTAGGGCCGTTTTCCATACCTGGGGCCGTTACAGGCCCCGCTGTGGCCACGGGATCCGAATTTGGCCCCTGGGCAAGTGGTTCCTCCTTCTGGAAGCCTCCTCTCTCTTCTCTTCCTCTCCAAAGCCGAAGCGTCCAAGAAGGCTGCCCAACCCGTTCCGGCCGATGCCCTTGATGACCATTCCTCGGTCGCCAACTACCTGGACAAGTAAGTAGCTGGGGGTTGTTGCCCAGCCCTGGGGGTGCTGTGTGTGTGTGTGCGGGGGCCGGGGGGCAGGATGTCTGGCAGGTGGTGTGTCCAAATTAGCGGCCTTTAAGGAGGGCAAGAATTCTGCCCCTCCTGTCCGGTGAGCAAATATTAAAGTCCATGTCGAGCCGATTCATTTGCTCACAAATAGCCCAAAGCGTCTCGTCCACTTACGGTCAGCCCTGAATTGGCCCTAGATAAGAGGCGATGGGATTCCAGAGGGGTTGGGCTGTTTGTGGCCTTAGAACTTTTTCGGCTTTTGCCAACTCCGGAAGGGCCTCAGCGGCTCCCGTGGCTCAGTCGGTGGGTCTCTTTCCACATCAGCCTGTGCATCTTCTGTGGGGAGAGGGACGAATCCTTCACCGAGGAAGGCCTGGACCTCCATTACTGGAAGCACTGCCCCATGCTGACCAGGTGTGACTTCTGCAAGCAGGTGAGCCTCCCCTCTGCCCCTGAGTGGCCCCCCCTCCTGAGGTTGTGGGTGCTCCGGTGCTGGAGGTTTCAGGAAAAGGTCAGACACTCCACACACACACACACACACACACACACACCCCGACCAGTTTGCCATCCTCTCAGGCCAAGGCTCTCTGCTGTTCTCTTCCCACCTGGGCAGGTGGTGGAAATCGCCAGCCTGACCGAGCATTTGCTGACGGAGTGTGAGAAAAAGGACAATTTTGCCAAGTGTTCTCGTTGTTGCGAGGCCCTGCCGAAGGACGAGCTGGCCCGGCACGTCAAGAGCCGGTCTTGCAACCGTAAGTCCTTCGTTTATGCCCGCCCGGGACATCACGTCGGCACCCGGGACCCTCCCCAGCTGACCTTCTCCCTCTCTCCTCTCTCCAGCTGCCAAGCCTGAGAAAGTGGCCAACCGTTGCCCATTGTGCCACGAGAATTTTACACCGGGCGAGGAGGTGAGAGCTGCGGGCATTAAGTGGAGGTTGTTCCTCAAGAGGAATTGATGGTCAAATTAAGGGGGGGCGGGGGGGGAACAGGGGAAGGGTCCCCTTCCTGTCCTAGGCGACCAAGGAGAGTGGCTGACTTGCTTTAAGAGGGGAAGGTGGCGTGGGGGAAACCCAGCACACTGGCAGAGCTATGAATTCTCTGCATGTCCACATTTCTTTTTATATTTCTACCTTTGCTTATATTTCTCAACTGATCAAAATTCCGGGTCTTGGCCAGCAGCATTTACAACCTTCTCTACTTTAAGAGCACACATGGCTGGGGGATGCTGGGAGTTGAAGTCCTCCCCTCTTAAAGTGGTTGAACCACACACTGCCCTGGGGGCTTACGAACAACTGATTGCCTGCGTCAAGATATAAAGCTATGCAAATGCATTGCATATATACAGGAGGAGGAAGAAAAGGCTTCTGACTCCAAATAGTGCGAGAGTAAGGGCACTGTGTCAGGATCTTGGCCCCCCCAAATAGTCACAGCGTTCCCCCCCCCC
>NW_020769456.1:734060-756203 GCF_900518735.1 Pseudonaja textilis
GGGGGGGGGGGGGGGGGGGGGGGGGGGGGGGGGGGGGGGGGGGGGGTCTCCATCCAGAATCTGAAATTGTGCTTGGTTTCCTTAGCCGCCAACTCCAGATAAAACTTTGGGGTTTGGGGTCCTGCCGCTCCAGGCCTTGGGGGGGGGAGGGAGGGGGGCAGATTTTGGAGGGGGCAGAGAGGGGGGGTGTCCTCGGTTTGGGCCTGTTTGGATGGCTGGGGAGGAAAGGGGCAAAACGTCAGTCTGAAATCCTGTACAACACAGGTAGTTCTCAACTTACAACGGTTCATTTGGTGACCGAAGTTACAATGACTCTGAAAAAAAGGGACCTAGGACCATGATCACGTGATCAAAATTCACACGTTTGGCAACCGACTCATATTTATGACGGTTGCGTTGTCCTAGGGTCGCATGGTCCCCTTTTGCGACCTTCTGACCGGGTTCCTGACTGGACAGTGGAAGAGATTCACTTAGCAACGGTGGCCAGAAAAGTCGTAAAAAGGGCCGAAACTCACTTAATGACGGCATTGTTTAGCAACGGGAATTTCAGGGTCAGTTGTGGCCGTAACTGGAGGACTGCCTGTCATTGCAGGTGTTTTCCCTTTGGAGAGGCGTGGGGTTTGGTGAGCTGCGCGTGGCACAATTTGGGGGGAGGCTTCAACAAGGCGTGGGGGGGGGGCGGGGCAGAGGGACCCCTCCCTTGCCCTAATCATGATTGTTGAGTTGTTAAGCTGTGTTTTGGGGCTAAAACGTGGCTTTGTGTCTGGAGAGGTTGGCTTTAAGTCACGCCACCCTCCAAACTCTCCCTTCGAGAGAAGCTTGGGTGGCCATTTGTCCGGGGTGGTAGCAGGGCTCCTGATGTAAGGGGGCAGGACTAGATGACCTCCAAGATCCCTTTGAGCCCTAGGACTAAAGAGGGACCCCCGCACAGGCTGAAATTGGGGCACGTGGAAAGTCAACTGGCCGGGAAATGGGGAGGCTGCGACAGAGGCCTAAAGTTCTGCCTCGGTGTCAAGACCTTCTTTTCAGCCGGCTTGAGCTCCACACCCCTTCGTGAGGGACAACTAGTTGCGAGTTTTCCGCCTCTGCACTGAGGGGCTCTCCAACTTTAAGGCAGCTTTAAGCCTTTGTGGACTTCCACTCCCAGAATCCCCCAGACACCCATGCCTGTTTCTTTTCTTCCACTGTCTAGAGCGGAGAGTTTGCAGAGAAGGGCACCGCGAGAGAGTAAGTAGGCACACAATGGGAATACCTCTATCCAAAGGATGCCTTTTTGCCAGGGAATTCTGGGCGTTGAAGTCCATCCATCTTAACGTTTCCCAAGTTTGGAGAGCCCTGTCTTAAAAAGTTTTTTCAGGTATTTGGTTCCATTTTATTCAGTTTTATATTGTTTGATGGAACTTATCGTAGATTCAGAGAAAGCCTTTATCAGACCAAAGGCCTCTCTACACAAACACAGTTTCCTTGGGTCTCCTACATCTGGCCTTCACCTGTAGCCTTGAGGACTAGAACCTTTACAGTTGTCCTTACTAATTTGACTCGGCCCGAATGGCAATTATGTCAGCAACTTGTGGCAGTGAGTTCCCCAGGCCGGCCATCTATCTGCCTTGTACCTGACAAAATAAGTCAACAACTCCCTAAGATGGAAGGGGGAAAAAAACCCCGGAGAAATATCTAAATATTATGTACATTTGAAAAAGACTTTCCCCTAAAATATACCTAGTGGGATCTTTGATTTTCATTTGGAGAAATGCGGGGTCCAGTTTTTAATATCAGAAAACTACAGTCTTGAGGGCTATGCAGTTTTTTGTTAGATAGATTTCCACCACCCCCAACACCGATCTGTTTGAGTCTTTTGTTTTCCCAACTTTCCAGCAAAGTTAGAAACGTGAATTTTAGGGGATTTTTCTCTCCCTCCTGCGGTCTTAAATCAAAGGAGATGTATTTGATTTTGCTCGTTTATTTAATTTTTTTAATGAAGCAAAGCAAACATTTTAAAATGTCATGTCTGCTAAACTCGCATCTGAAATGTTTTGAAAATCCAAGTTAGTTTGAAACTTTTAAACAGGGAAAAATATAAATAACAAAAGCTCCTTGCTGTATGTGCTACAGTTTATTTGTATTTGAAAACATGGTTTGTTTGTGGTTCAGTGTGTTTTGTAAACGGATTGTGGTTAAAAACAAATAACTCCTTAGCATATTGAGTCAAGCGCTGAGATTTATAAAACAGAATTTGTGGTGTGATATAATAGGTGAATCCAGCTCATGTTGGCCAACTCAATAGACCACGATTAATAGAAATCATGGTGTTTTTGGCCAGAAACTAGAATTAAACCACAGTTTCCAGCAATAAAAAAGGTTGTACATTACAGTCACATAACTTTGTGACTCTGCAAATATCCATAAATGCGGGCTGGTTGTTGAATGTTGAAAATGCAGTCACCTGACTGGAGAGATGGCCGTTACAACTTTAAACCATGTTGTAAGTAGTACTGGGAAGGCCTGTCATAACTTGGAATGGTCACTAAGAGAGGACTACCTGCAAGCGGCTCCTTACTTCAGCTGTTGCTTTCAGTTTTGACCGCTTCTGTGGCATCTGAGGAGGTTGTTTTATTGTGATGCTGGAGGGGAATAGAAAAGTACACTGTGTGTTGGGAACACAACTGTAGTGTTGTGAGGATGCGATAGAAGAGTTGTGCTTTATTTTAAGAATAGAAGGATTTGTCAATTTTTGTGAATTTTTCCCTTCTTGATGGGAAAAGTAGCTTCTGAGTGTTGAAAGCCAGCCCAAATAAAATTCTTTCCTTTTTTTCTTTCCTTCTTTCCTTACTCTCTTTTGTCTTTCCTTCCTTCCTTCCTTCCTTCCTTCCTTCCTTCCTTCCTTCCTTCCTTCCTTCCTTCCTTCCTTCCTTCCTTCCTTCCTTCCTTCCTTCCTTCCTTCCCTTTCTGCATTTTTGCTTTTTTCTTTCCCTTCTCCCTTCTCTTTATTGGAAGCCGGAAGCCTCGGGGCGCATCCTGCCTCCCCTAGTGCAGAGCCCCTCATTCTTTCTAAGCACAGCTGGCCCAGGCTAACCAGGTTCAGCGTATTAGGTGACTGGAGCAGGCCGTGAGGTTTTGCCAGAGAGTTTGGATTAAGAATGGCTTCTGGGCGTCTTCCCAGGCGCCCTTTGGCTCTTCTGAGGTAGACTGCCCCTCCACAGGAGGCTCCATCTCCTGCCCAGGCCCGCGCTCAGTGCTCGGCCGCTGCTTCTGTGTGAACCATTTCTTATTTCTCTTTGTTTCAGCCAGGCGAGAGGCCGGGCGGCCTCCCAGGCACAGCCTCCCCCTGCCAGGGGCCGTAGCTTGTATTAACTGCAGTGGGGTAGGATCTGGCGGAGGCCGGGCAGCCCTCCCGGCCTGAGCCCAGCGGCCGGTGCTGGTCCCTGCCTGCACCAGAAGGGACGGTTTGGAGTCACAGCAGCACCCTTCTTGCCAGGGTTCAAGATACCCCGTGAGTACCCAGCTCCGGTTAACGTCTTCCCTTCTTGCAGGGCTGCGATCGGACCCTGCAGCGCCCCAGCGGCGGCCAGGCCTGTCCGTCCACCTCTCCATCCCGGCCTGCCTCCTGCCTTCTTCCCCAGGCGGCTGGGACTTCAGGTCCTGTCCCCCATTTCCTGGCTCAGGGCTACGGAGAAAGCAGGGGGCTGAGAATACGCCTGCGGCTCATCCTTTCCAAGGGGGATACGTGCCCCCTTCTGGGTCTGGGACCCCCTGATACCCAGGGGTGATTTTCTGACGGCCACTTGGAGGGATTGCAAACCTGGGTTGAAAAGCTGAGGGCTCCTGGGGGCTCTCTGAGCTGGGTGGTTTCCTTGCAGACGTTTTGTGACCCAGCTAGGTAACACCATCAGTGCTAGAAGGGAGTAAGGTTTGCAGAACGGAAGATGGGGAGCGGGGAAGGAAGAGGAGGTCTGTGGGGTCCTTGGTTGCTCTCTGGCCTTGGCTGTCTTCTTGCAGACGTTTTGTGACCGAACTAAGTAATAATTATCAGGATTATTGCCTTCTTTTTAAACTCCATCCTTCCTTTTATTTTCTTTGCCACCTCAAATGATTCTTAGCCCCAACCATCCCAGTTAAAGTAAAGACCCTTAAAAAATAAGTGACCAGGATGTATCTGTGTGACTCGGATGCTGGGCAGTTTGACCAATCGTGATTCAAAGGAGGCTTCTTGAACGGATGCTGAACCTCTGGGGGGGGGAGGTGGCACCCAAAGTGGAGCTGGATTCACACCGACTTTGTGCGCGATGACGGATGGATCTTGCGGGGGGATCAAGGAAAGATTGCAAGAAAGGAAAGCGAGAGAGAGAGAGAAAGAGAGAGAAAGGTTGACATCTGGATGCGTCTTGGTTTAGATACATGTAAGACGAGGTCATGAGAAATTCTGGCAGGATTTCAGGGTTTTGCTACAATATCCCACCACAATAAAAATTGACATAAACGATGATACAAATCGCATCAGCTTTTCCCTGCACTTGCTACTAGTCCCGTTAACAACAATGTTGTCGTTTCCAATCCCAAGCAACCAAAAATTTCTTTGCCGTCATTTAAAATGAGGTTTCTCTCTGGCTGTGGTGGCTGAGTTGAAGTGTGTTTTCTCAGTTTAAATTATTTGTGTCGTTTAATCCACAAGCGCTGCACTCCTCTCTGCTGGATGGTTGGTTATTGTTGTTTATTATTGCTGGAGATTGCTTAGGAGTTTTGGGTGGACGTCGCAGCTTATCGGTAACTCCAAAACGGGAAAATGTCAAAAAGAAAGAAAAGAAAAAGTCATTTCTTTCTTGTGGTTTTCGTGTTCCAGTTTTTTCCCTGCCTTGAATTTTCCCCCACCCAGGCAAAGTGTGAAAGGTTTAAAAGTGGGTCCAAATTAAAGCCAACCCTTTGTTTTGTGGGCGTGTTTTAAAAATATATATTTTAAGTTATCCGCAAGTATTCAACTTTGGTGGAGATTGAAAGATTTGAGTCTGTGTTTATTTTTGACGGGAGTTTTTTTCCCAATTCCCTCCCAACTCCACCAGTAAAAACAAACAGTCCTTTTATCCATTCAGAGACCAGGATTTGCGGGTGCCACAAGTTTGGGGGTGCTCTTCACTCAACAGTTTGGCTGGTCTCCAATCTGGTCTCTTTGGGTTTAAGTGGGAGTCTCTGTGGGGTTCCTCTCTTGCTTTTCTACCCGAAACTGGGTTTAAAAGAGGTTTGTGGCCTTAACCGGTCTTCCAAAAATATAATTTAGCTGCTTCTCTTGCTCCAAAACCAGAAAGTCCTCGACTTACAACTAAAATGGAGCCAGAATGGATGTTGCTAGGTGACTCAGTTGTGTCAAGTTAGTTTTGCCCCATTTTACGACCTTTCTCGGCACCGTTCTTAAGTGAATGACGGCAGTCGTTCAGCTAATCACATAGTTGCTGAGTGAATCTGGCTTCCTCCTCGACTCTAATGGTCTGAAGGTCGCAAAAGGGGCACTGCGGCCGTCATAAATACGAGTCAGTTGCCAGGCATTCAGATTTTGAGACCGGGAGGCTGCAGCCGTCATCAGTGTGAAAAGCCAACCCCAAGTCCCTTTTTTCAGTGCCGTTATAACTTTGGTCACTAAATGAATTGTTGTAAGTCGAGGACTAACCGAAGAGCGAGGTGGGGGGGAGCAGAATTTCCAGGGTTCTGCAACTGTTTTTTTTCCCCTGTGGTTTATTTTTCTGTTTGGGGGTTTATTTGGGGTTCTGCTGAGCCCCTCCCTCTTTTCTGCAGGGCCCCCCCGGGGGGGTTTGGGGGGAGGAAAGGGGACCCTGTGGATGCAGGAGAACATCTGGCCTGACCCATCCTCCCCTCTTCCCTCCCCTTTTCTCTCCAGAATGGCGGAGCCGCGCTTTAACAACACCTATTTTTGGCCACCGCCTCCCACCATGCCCAGTCAGGTAAGAACTGCGACGTCTCGGCTTCCGGTTACTGGTTAGATTTCTCCCCCCCGCCCCCAAAGTTTCTAGCCCTCAAGAACCAAAGTTCACACGGCAGACCCTTCCTTCCTTCCTTCCTTTCTCTCTTTTATAATTTGTGTTTTTATGTTCTTTTAAAAATCTTAATTACGTACATTTTAAGAAAAAGGAGGAGCAGCCCCTGCCTTAATTATATTACTTTCAGCTATCCCGGTGTAGGTTAGAAAAAGGGCTATTTTTCCCCCCTCAAATCATCTTCTAACTTCCATTAATTTTGAGGCTATGCTATCGAAGATCTCCTAGTGGCCTCCGCTCCAAGACGAACCGGTGTGACTCCACTTAGCTTTGAAGTCCAGATGAAGTTTGGGCAGAAATGCCTCGGTTCCACTGAATCAGGATTAGGCCACATTTTTTTCCACTGTTGGTCCTTAAATATGCCTTGGCTGCTGCTATCGAGTGCCTGAATTGCAGGGATGTTTGAAGGTCATCTAGCCTGACCCCCCGTTCCTTGGCCTCCTGTCGCTTTTGAGCCACGATTGTCGGTTGTTCTAGGTGGGTCATTCTCTTCCCTTCTGTCCCCAGCTGGACAATCTAGTCCTGATCAACAAAATCAAGGAGCAGCTCATGGCGGAGAAGATCCGTCCCCATCATCTGCCGCCTACCTCAGTGTCTTCCCAGCAGCCCCTGCTGGTGGCCCCCTCGCCCGCGGAGAGCAGCCCGTCCATCATGTCCATTCCTAAGCTCCAGCAAGTCCCGGGGCTTCACCCCCAGGCGGTGCCCCAGCCGGACGTGGCCCTCCACGCGCGTCCTGCCACCAGCACCGTCACAGGTAGGGGAAACAAAAGGGCTTGGGTGCTAGTTCTCATGGTCTCGGGGGGCAAACCGAGGCTAAAGGGGAGAGAGCTGTAGGCATTCCCCGTCTTACGACCACCATAACAACCCAGAAAGTTCACCGTGGAGGGGTGCGGTCATTAAGCGAGGCATTAAGGGGGCAACCTGCCCAACGGGGCACTGCTTCTTCGTTTATAATTTGTTCTCTCTTGTAACAAAAAAGCAATTGAGAGAGGAGAGCCGGGCTGAATGCAGACACTCCTTCCTTCCTCTTCCTCCGGTGCAGGATTTTGCTTAGCCTTTTCCCCCCGACTTCCAGGTTTGGGGCTGGGGTCCCGCACTCCCGCTGTCAGCACTTCCGAATCCAGCACGGGGACGGGGACCAGCACCCCTTCCACGCCCACCTCCTCCAGCCAGAGCCACCTCATTGCCTCCTCGCCCACCCTCATTTCGGGGATCACCAGCCCTCCGTTGTTGGACTCCATCAAGACAATCCAGGGCCACAGCCTGCTGGGGGCCCCCAAGAGCGAACGAGGCCGCAAGAAGATCAAGGCCGAGAACCCCTCGGGGCCCCCGGTCCTCGTGGTCCCCTATCCCATTTTAGCCTCGGGCGACATCGGCAAAGAAGGGAAGACATACAGGTGGGTCAAGAAAACGGGCCCCCCCTTGAAATCAACGGCGGTTCATGGTCCACAGCGAATGCCACGTTTAGCCTCCGAAGCAACGTGGGAATCGGTGGCGCTTAAATTTCCATGTCCTACCTGGCACTTTTTGGTTTGATTAACGGCAAAAGGGTCGCGGTCACAGGCGCAACTCATCTCAAACCCAGCACCTGGCGTACCTGCCCTCTCTTGCTTCAACTCTGTGCCTGTGTTGGGGGTTCGGGGGGGGCGCTGCCCGTAAAGAATGGGGTTTTCCACCGCCTGCACAAGCCCCGAGGCTCCCAATAGCTCTGTGGCTTTGGCACCCTCTGCATTGCAGAGTCATGCTTGATAATGACGTTGCTGCATCCTGTGGCAGCGAGTTCCAGAGATCAACGTCCAGCTCGTTTTTCTGCCCGGAGCTTCCTTTCACCTTCCGTTCCAAGCCTTGAAATCTGAGCCTCCCATTTTTTGCACCCGGGGGCGGTGCGTTCCCCTCCAGCTCCAAGACTTTCACCCTCCACCACGGCGCCAGAGTCAAATCCACGCTCTGGGCAGCCCCCTGAGTTTGGGGCTTGGCGGAGTCCCTAACCCCCCCCCTTCCTTGCTCCTCAGGTGTAAAGTCTGCCCGCTTACCTTCTTCACCAAGTCGGAGATGCAGATCCACTCCAAGTCACACACCGAGGCCAAGCCGCATAAGTGCCCCCATTGCTCCAAGTCCTTTGCCAACGCCTCCTACCTGGCGCAGCACCTGCGCATCCACCTGGGCGTCAAGCCCTACCACTGTTCCTACTGCGAGAAGTCCTTCCGCCAGCTCTCCCACCTCCAGCAGCACACCAGGTAAGGCTCACCCAGCACGGAGGCCCCGGGACGCCCTCCCTCATGGGGGGTGGGGCTCAACGGGAAAAGTGGGGTGACAAGGGAGGGGTAACGCAGCCAGGTGGGGCCACAGCCTCTATGCAGCCTGGGCTCTCGTGCCACTGCCTAAGGTGGGCAGCGAAAAGGAACCGGCATTTGTGCTGTAGGTGGTGTGAAGGCATCTATGCCTAGGATTCGGCCCTTAGTTTAAGCGCTCTGTGCCATTTTATTAGTTCCTATGTACGTTTACACACCATTTTGTCGATTATTTATATGTTGGGCCCAACACAGGCATCCATTCTCCACTGGGACCATTTAAAATCAGTGGTGCTGAAACGTTTGGACTGGGATGCTTCAAAATTTTTTAAAAAAATGCCTAACTTGACTCTGTTGGCATGTCACACACACACACACACACACAAATCGCACAAAAGAGAAGCGATTCTTTAAGAATCCACTTTATTTTTTAAAAATACAGTCCAATTGTCGACAATGCCTAGGATCCGCTGCATGTCACTTACTTTCAGGTGGGGGTTCTCTTTCTGTTGAAGGCCACTCTGGGTTGCACAAGGTTCTTGTAGTTGAAGTGGCTTTGGACGGTGCTTCTCTGCAGCCCCCTGAAAGCCCCGTGCAGACAATCTCCGTAACCCGCGTGGTTTTTAGGCTCCGGCTGCTCCCCGACAGGCGCAGTCCAGCGTTTTGCGTCTCCCAAGCCTTGGAAAGTCCCGCACGGATGGAGCCCGCTTTCAAGAATAGTTGTTGGGTGTTGTTGGTGAACGCTGGCGGGTCACCCAAATCTTGTCACCTTTGTGTCTCAGGTTCCCCTTAGAATCTAAATCTTTGTCCCTCAAAGCCACAGCACAGAATCGGAGTCTCGGGGTGGAGGGGGTCTCCGCGTGAGCCGTGGCTTTTAGCTAGTGTTTTGAAACGCTTTGTGAAACGCTTCCCGTGTCTGGCTGCCTTTCAGAATCCACACCGGAGACAGACCGTACAAGTGCCCGCATGCTGGCTGTGAAAAGGCTTTCACACAGCTCTCTAACCTCCAGGTGAGGGGAGGGAACGGGGGAGGCCAAGGTGGGGCGGAGGGAGGCGTAGGTGGGAAGTCGAGGCCACAACTTGGATGCAGAGAGTATCTGTTTCCCAGCACATAAGTCGGTTGTGGTTCAGATCGGGTCACTGTAAGCTGGGTGGACTTCAACTCCCAGGATTCCTGTCCTGGCGGGCAGGGGGTTCTGGGAGTTGAAGTCCACACATCTTGCAGCGGCCAAACTGGACCTAAATCTTTCCAGCCTGAACCTGCTTTCACTTTGACGTTCCTTTGGTTTTCTTTGTAACTGTTAAAGGAAGTTGAGGAAGGGAGAGATTAGGACAATTTCCCTGTTATGGGTAGTCCTCGGCTTAGGGCCACAACTGAGCCCAAAATTTCCATTGCTAAGGAATACATTTGTTAAGTGAATTTTGTCCCGTTTTACGACCTTCCCTGCCACACTTACAAAGTGAATCGCTGCCATTGTTGAGTTAGTAACACAGCTGCTTAGCAAATTTGGCCTCTCCACTGACGTTGCTCGTCAGATGGTCGCAAAAGGAGATCATGGGACCCCGGGACACCGAAACCGTCATAAGTTCATGCCAGTTGCTGAATGTTTGAATTTCGATCACGTGACCCTGGGGATGCTACAACGGTCGTTAGCGGGGGAAACGGCCCTCAGTGCCCCTTTTCAGCACCGTTGTAAATTGGAACAATAACTGAACGGACGGTTGTGTATCGAAATGTCCCGCATCTTGTTCAGGTTGGGGCACTTTGGCTGCAGCCCAGGGAGGCGGGAAGAAGCGCACTGGAGGCTTTCTGGTAGACTGCCCCTGGCCCTGGCGTCTGGCGTCTGGCTGCCTCCGGGGGCCGATGGGCGCTTGGGTTCTGCCTGACTCCTTCCCCCTTTTCACCCCCCACAGTCCCACCAACGGCAGCATAACAAAGACAAACCCTACAAGTGTCCCAACTGCTACCGGGCGTACTCGGATTCGGCTTCGCTCCAGATCCACCTCTCGGCGCACGCAATCAAGCACGCCAAGGCCTACTGCTGCAGCATGTGCGGACGAGCGTACACGTCAGTAAGTGAGCCCCTCTGAGCCAGGCTGCGGGCGTCGTGGGGAGCAAGCGAGTTGGCGAACCCCAAACCCCCCCGGGGGGGGGGAAAGTCACGGCTGCCCAGAGCGCCGCCCTTAAACTTGGGGTGGGGCTGCAAGGCACCAGACGGGAAGGGCCGAGGTTTGGAGGGCCATTAAGTGGATCGGGCCTCCTCATTGGCTCTGCCCATCAGAAGGCTGCAAAGGGGGCTCACGTGGCCCCAGGACACTGCAACAGTCGCAAGTGCCTGCCAGTTGCCGAGTGTCCCAAGTGTTGACCCAGAGACTCCTGGGGTGCCCCAAGGGTTGTAAGGGTGAAAACGGTTCCTTTTTCCCCAGTGGCCGTTAAGCAGGCCAAGGGGAGGCTGACCTGTGTGGGTGTGCCTGCCGCCTCTTTCCCCAGGAGACGTACCTGATGAAGCACATGTCAAAACACACGGTGGTGGAGCACCTGGTGAACCAGCACTCGCCCCAGAGGACGGAGTCCCCCGGCATCCCCGTTCGGATATCCCTCATCTGAGACGCAGAGAAGCAGCCGCCGCCCCTCCGCCCCCCCCCCGCGCGCGACGGACCTTCGCAAACGCCCGAAGCGAGAAAAGGAGGGAGCAGGACGGACAGGCCTTCGGATTATGCAAAACGGCCGTCGGGCTCTCCCCGGGCCGTTTCCTCAGATTTCTTGACAGTGTACAGCACACTGTGCTCAGGAGGACCAAGAGACACCCCCCCATACTCCCCTCTGCCCCCCCTCACCCCCCCCCCCCGAGCAGCCTCGGGCCTGGACCCTGTTTGCGGAGGGGACGTGTCCTCTTCGACGTTGGGGACAACCAAAGACGATTCCACAGCACTTTCACCCTCCCTTGCTGGCTTCTCCGGGAGCCCCGTTTTCTGGGATTGCAGTGTCCCGTTTTTTTCCTGTGTTCCCTCCCTTTTCTCAATTCAGATCATTTCCCCCCCCTTCCTCTCTCCCTCCCCCCAAAAGAAAACATTGGCGGAGATTTCGGAGCCCTCTCTCACGCGGAGCACACAATTCTCTGGACTCCACCCTGAAGCCATTGTCGGTCTTCTTGGACAAGGACAGTACCGCAAAGTATTTTGGTGCTAAATTGGAAGGAGACCTGACACCCCGGAAGCGTCAAGAGAGGCAGAGTCTGGCGGACGCAACAAGGCTGCACGCCAAAGGTCGTACGCCTGGATCCACCCGCGGCTGGCTCAACGTCAGGGAGAATTCGTGGGCGGAAAACGGAACCAACCGCTGGTCCTTTTCGAGAGGGGGAAAGTTTGGGGAAGATTGCAAAACTCAGTGGGGAGACCTTGTATGCACTGGGGGGGCACGGGGGGGGGCTGGGGGGGGGGGCGGAGACAACGGAACCAGAGCACTTGTAAGAGTACGTCAGGAACGTCCGCTGCATCAGATACGGGTTCGACACCCTGGTGGCCTCTTGGGACGAGACCAACCATTGGACGAGAGCCGTCGTGTAGGGGAGACCAGGGTGGCACCTGTGCTGGCAGGAGAAGAGGGCCCAGCTCCAGGGGACGTGCGCTTGGGGGTGGTTCCTTCCATGCACGTGTTTTAGCCGTGTCCAACCTACAACTAGGTGGTTGGGATGTTACATTCCCACTGAGTTGGAAAACCGCCGCTGTCTTTGGTCGATGGGCGTGCAACCTGGCCAAGCGAGTCTTTGAGGGGGAGGACAGGAGGGTCCCTTGCTCTGCCATTTCTCCTCCCCCCCCACCCCCAGATCATCAAGTCTCCCTCCCGCTTTGTGGTCGCCCCAATTCATCTCTAGACGACCCAAAGACGCATCGACGGACGCTGCTACGCCTCCTGGTTGGCACGTGAGGGGCGGAAGGGGACCCTCCATGGTGCGAAGAGGCCACTTGCAGGGAACCCATTTATCTTGGGGGGGGGGGGTCATCCAGGAGCCTTAGAAGGTGGTCTTCCCCAGGCAGAGAGAGGTTACGCGGCTTTTCCATCTCAGGCCTACTGGTTAGTCCTTCTTACACCTGTGGTGGAGCCTGCCCAACACACTTGTTGCAACGGTCGTAAAATGGGTCCCTCACAGGACTGTCCCAATTTTGCAATCTTTTTCATGGTGGTTGCTAAGCACGCATGGCCTTAGGAAAGAAACACTGTACTCATTAAGTGTACGCCGCTGTTATAGCAACCCGGTGGCTCACTCAGTGACCAGTCAAAGGTCAGGGACTACCTAAGGAGTCCTCCCCACCCCTCGTAGGGTTGGATCACCCGATAGCAATCGGGGCCTGCCTGCCTGCCTGCCTTCCACATGCAAGTAGGGCTCTGGCATCGCCACATGAGCTTGTAAGAGGCATTGCTAAAGAACTTGCATCAGACCAAAAAACAACAAACACCCCCCCATCCATTTTCAGGCAGGACTTTGGTTGACATCATTCCCAGCCTGCTGGCACCCGAAGTCTGGAGGGCAGGTATTTCTCGACTTGGAAGACCTGAGGACTTCGACTCCCCAAATTCCCCGACTAGCCCCGTTTCCTTTTTCTCCCTTCTCCTAGAGCAGAGAGATTGCAGAGGAAGGGACTCCAAGAGAAGAGTAAGCAGGCCACAAAGCGCATGAAAAAAGAACGCCAGGGCATTGACGGAGTTGAAGTCCACGTCTCTTCCCCACCTCCTCTCCTTGTTTCTGGCTTGGTTTTTGCCTTGCGGGGAGGCACGGGACCCGCCCCGTTCCAAGAAAAATAGCCGGAGGCTGCCTTTTCAATCCCCTCCTCAAAAAAATAATGCCACTGGCTCATTCATCCCCGGCTGAGTTTTGCTTCCATCCTTCGGAAAGTACACAAGACGCCCAGACCGACGGTTGCCTCGGCCACCCCTTGCGGGCAGACGCAGGTGCAACTTTGCTCTCTTGCCGGGTTTTCAGCCACGCCTCGATGTTTGTGGCCTCCACTCCAGCCCCACCAACACCACTGAAAATCCGCCTCTCTGATCCCCCTTTTGCGTTCCCTGTTGTTTCTTTTTGAAAGATTTAACTTTCTTTTTAAAAAAAGGAAAAATATTTTTACGCCTTAAAAGAATCGCTGTTTTTTTTAAGCAAGTTGTTTCTCGCCGTTTATACGGATCTGGTCCTTTCCCTCCTTTTTAAAAAATACTTTTCTTTCTCGGTTTTGAATTGATGTTGTATGATATTCAATATTGTATCCTCTCCTCTTTTTTTTTTTTGGCATGTTAATAACTCTGTAAATAAGACTCTTATACATATTGTTAACATCTTTTTTTTTTTCTATATAAAAGCCCAGGAAGCATCTAGCTAGTGCCCTTGTTAAGGGGGGCGGGCGGGCGGGGGAGGGAAAGGAATTTTTTAAAAAATATATAAAGAGGGAACATCCTTCCTCCCAATTTCTAAAACTTTCATGTTGTGGAAAGAGCAGAGACTCTCCCTTGTCCCGGGCAACTGTTTGCATCGTTTAAGAAAATTTAAAAATATTACCAATATATGAGAAATGATCACTTTTTAAAAGTTGCTTTGTATTCTCTGTTGTGGAAAGCAAATAATAAAATGTCTTTTCAATCTTGGGCTGGACTTGGCGCAGGTTGGTCTCCTTTTCGTGGGGGGGGGGGGGGTTCGACTCAAGGAAGCCCCCCAAGGCCAATGTCTGCATTCGCACACAGACGGTTAAGCTACCGAAACCCTGAAGCGGCCTTGAAGCCGCCTGTGCCACCATGATGACCGTCAGACCAAAGGAATTGCAGGTAGTCCTCCACTTATGACTGTAATGGAGCTTCCCCGTTACAGGCATAAGTCGTGAAGTAAGTCACCCCTGTGAGCGACCCGATTTTTACAACCTATTTTGTGCTATTTTCAGCCCTCGAGGCTCAGCCGACCATCATTTTTAAGACACTTTGTTTTTTTCCCAAAGATGTTTATTAAAAACCAGGTGTTGGAAGAATCCAGAGAAAGTCCTTTTCCTGCAGCCCGGAGGGGGGGGCTTTGGGGCGTGTCCAGCACACGGGAAAACGAGGCATTGCAACTTGGCGACCACAGAGGGACACAGCTCAGCTGCACTCCCGCTTGCGCCCCTTTCCGTCCCTGATTGCCCGGGGCGAGTCCACCCACTCCGGACACCCCTGAGGCCTGCCCCATCTTCCAGAGAGAAAACCAGCCCCTCCTGCCCTCCCTTGGTGGGCTGCATTTCTCCAAACGGGGGTGTGTGTGTGAATTGACGCTCGTAACAAACGCAAAATGTTTCTTAAGGCAGCCGGGGAACGGTTTTTTTTTTTTTTTCAGAACAAAGGGACCCCCCCCCCAGGGGGTTGGGGGGGGGGGGGCGCAGGGCAGCCCACGTTTGTGGCTCCAACCTGGCCGCTCCCCATTTCAAAAATGGAGGGGGGGGGGGGCAAAAAAAAAAGGAGGGACGGCAGAAAGAAAAGACGCGTGACAACGAGGAGGGGAGCCTTGCCTGGATTTCTGGCGAGGTGCCGTTTCTGGTGGGGGCCCCGGTGAGCCCGAAGGAGCTGCAGGGGGCTGGGTGGGGCCAGAGAGGTGGGGAAGTGCACTATGTGGCACCAATATCACACACACACACACACACACACACACTTAGCTACACAAAAGTTTAAGGCAACGGTCCTGTTTGGCTTTGAGGTTCCCGAGAGGCTTTGTCCAATGCAAAATGGGAGGAGGGGGGGGGCTAGGGGGGGCAAAGAGGGCCTGGTGGCTCTTCTCCTCTGTCCAAGGGGCACCACTTTCCTCCCCTCCTGGGGCAGGGAGAAGAGCGGGGGGGGGGGGGGCTACGGACTACTACGTCGTCATCATCGTCGTATGTACACGGCCCCACAGCCCTGCCCTCCGGGCATCAGGCCACCAAGGTGGGGGTCTGCCTCTTCTCCCCTCCCCCTCCGTCCTTGGGGGCTCTTTGTGCTCAAGTTACCTGGTGAGAAGAGGGAGTCCTGGCCCAAGGGCCTGATCCACCTGAGCCCTCCCCGCCCTCCCCCGCGCTCAGCGTCCGTCCACCGTGGCCCAACCGCAGCCCCGGCTCCTAGGAGTCCTTCAACATGCAGATGCGGGCGTAAATCTTCAGGGCCGGCCCCAGCTTGATGTTCATGGCGCTCATGAGGTGGTCTTCCTTCAGCAGCAGCAGCGCCTGCCCATCGATCTCCTGGGCACGGAACTCGTCGGCGATCTCTTGGCAGCCTGCAAGGCGGGGAGACCCAAACCCATCAGCTCAAAGAACTCTCCAGCACCCCGAGTCCACGGCCCCCCCGTGACCCAACTTGGAGGACGGGCAGATTTCCTGACATAAAAGGGAACGACCGGGGTACGAAAGATGGAGGTGGCGCAGTGGTTAGAGTGCGGTACTGCAGGGCTACTTCTGGGACTGGCGGCTGCCTGAAATTTGGCAGTTCGAATCTCACCAGGCTCAAAGTTGACTCAGCCTGCCGTCCTTCCGAGGTGGGTAAAATGAGGACCCCAAATTGTTGGGGGCCAGAGGCTGACTCTGGAAACCGCTTAGAGAGGGCTGGAAAAACATGGCTCTACCTAACAAAACGGAGGCAGGGTTATAGCTTGAGTTTGTGGCGCTTGTTTCACTTCTAGCGTTCTCTGAAAGTCCTTCAATCCCCGTTTCCGTGGGGGGAGAGGATATCTCCCAGGCAGTGAAGTAGCCCCACGTGGGGCGAGGAGGTGGGGCTCCTCCTCTTGGGCCGAGGTTGGCCCATCGCTGAGCGGCCGACGCTTACCGGGCAGGGAGTGGATGAATTCGTAGACGTCCTCCACATTCCACTTGGTTGGCTCGCTCGGCAGGAAGTGGCGCTCCATGCCCACCAGATCCCGCAGGCGGACATCCGGCAGTTCCATGTCTCGCTCGCCCTGGCGCCGGCGGGAGGCGGACGAGCTGGCCGAGATGGGGGAAAGAGGCTCCTCGTAGCTGGAGTTGTCCGAGCAGCGGCTGGAGTCCTCCTGCCCATGGCCGAGCTGGAGAGAGCTGGGCACCGCCATGGGGGCAGAACTGGGGGGCAAGGAGGCCGGTGCCTACGGGCCCAAACGGGAGAACAAGCCAGGTTGACAGAGCTGCCTCCACACCCCTTCTAGCCCAGAACTACGCCCTCTGGACGGAATGACAGGTAGTCCTCAACGTACGACCACAACTGAGCCCAACATTTACGTTGTTAAGGGAGAAATTTGTGTTTTTCCCCATTTTACGACTTTCCTTGCCGGGTTTGCTAAGGGAATCACCGAAACGGTGTTCAATTAGTAACACGGTTAAGCGAATTAGACGCCAAGTGGGCAAATCTTGATCACGTGACCAAGGAGGGGCTGCATGTGTGGAAAGCGGCTGTAAGTCACTTTCTTCAGTGCCGTTGTAACTTCAAGTGGTCGCTAAACAGTTGTAAATCGAGGACTACCTATTAGACCGAAAAGGACAGAGCCGTAATCGCCTGAATTTCCCTTTCTGAAGAAAACGCCCCAAAGGTCCTGCCCCTCCCCCTCCAGGCTAACCGTTTTTTTGCTTTCTTTCGTGAGCGGGGGAAGGGCCCCCTTGCAGGGTCGGCGTCGGCAGTGCGCGGGCGGGTTCGGTTTCTGCACCTTGCTGCGGTCCGGATGGAAGAGTCCCACTCGCTTGGTGCAACCCACGTTATACCTGCGGGGGGGGGAGGGGGACAGAGAGGTTAATACGGCGCTGAGGAGAAGGAAGGCCGAGTCTCCCATCCGAATCGAAGCCAGGTGCGACCCTGCTTAGCTTGGAGAGCCAGGTGGCCCCAGACGGGCCAGGAAGACCCAACTTCGCTCCTTACGGATGTCCGGACATTCTGGGTGACGTGTCCAAGAGAAGAGGCAGAGCCAACTCAAACCGAGAGGCGGGTAGGAAATAAATCTGACAATTACCGGTAACCCTTCAGTTACAAGGGTGCGTTTGGGGACTGTTCAAACTTAAAACGGCAGTGAAAAAAGGGACTTAGGACCGTTTTTCGCCCTTACGACCGTTGTACAGTCACGTGATCAAAGGGTGATTGGCAGCTGACTCATATTTATGAGGGTCACAGTGTCCTGAACCCCTTTGACGACCTTCTGACCAGCGAAGTCAACGGGGAAAACCAGATTCAATTCACAAACGCGTGACTAACAACTGCACTGATTCACTTAGCAACAGGTGGGCGTAGAATGGGGCAAAACTGACCTAAACATGGCACTTAGCAACAAGAAATTTGGGGCTCCATTGTTACTGTAAGTCGAGGACTCCGTCAGGTGCAACCCCAGAACACCCCGTCGGTCAATTGCCGAATCTCCGCCGCCAATCCCTACAGTAAGGCTGCCCTTCACAGAGTTAAACCTGGTTTAGGGTTTGCCTTGCGACTACAGACAGTCCAAGGGGCCCAACCTCCCACGGGCTCTGGGGTCCGGAGGTACCTCTTCGCACACGCCATGGAACAGAAGCGCTTCGAACGCTTGAATTTGTACGCAAAGTCGAGGCGGCCGCAAAGCTCGCATTTCAGTTTTGGGGGAGACGCCTCGTCTTTGGATTCTGCGGGAGGAGAGAGGAACGTATTTCAGGCAAGGCCACAGAAGAAGGCGGCCTTGCGGCAGGCCCCTCCAGGGGAAAGGAAGGAACGGGGGGGGGGGCAACACGGGGACACCCCTGGAACCCCCAATTTTAGAAGTGACCCTCAGCCCCAGAATTCACGTGCAGTTAAAAGCCTCTGGAGAAGTTAAGTTGGTGGGTGCAGGAAATGCGGATTGGGGCCCTTGTAACAACAAAGTTTTCCTTCTCCTGCCCGACCCCCTCCAGAGGCATCACCCTGTGTCCAGCCGAGAGGCTTTCTGCGCACGCTCAGAGTCCCTATCCCCTTCTTTCCCCAGGACTCGCCCTCTCCACCTGAGAGTTGGTGAAAAAAAAAAGGGGGGGGGTTTCCTTCTCCCGCCTGACCTCGCCCCCCCAGGCCCTCCAAGGACACCGGAGAGGCGCTCTGCGCACGCTCAGAGTCCCCATCTCCCCGCCTGGCCCCAGAGCCACCTTGCAGGTAGGGGTCTTCCATCTCGGAGTCGGTGGTGGTCTCTTGCAGCGGAGGCTTCTCTGCCAGAACGGCCTGCGCATACTTCTTCTTCAAGTTCCCCACCAGCAGCGAGGAGCGGCCCACCTGCCCAGGGAAGAGCAAGGCGGGGATTTAGAGAGCCCCCCCACCCCCAGGAGAAGCCCCCCCTCCCCCAATTCCAGGCAGGACAGAGAGAGAGAGAGAGAGAGAGAGAGACGGACGTACCGGGAAGGGTTCAGCCCCTTCCTGGATGACGAACCCCTCTATCAGGTGGGTCAGGATCTGGGGCTTCACGATGGCTTGCGGGGGCGGCAGCTTGTTCTCCCCGTTCTGGGGCACGGCGCTGGGAACGGTGGAGGAGGCAGCACTGCCGTTTCCTGATGTCATGCCGGGGCTGATGGGCTCTGGGGGGGTGCGAAGGCTGCCGGGGGAGGCCTCTGCGGGAGGGAGACAGAGGGGGGGGAGAGAGCGAGGAGGGGCCGGCAGTCAGGCAGGCAGGGCTCGGAGACAAAGGCAGAGGAGGCCCCGGGCAGTGCAAGGCAGCCCTGCCCCTCCCGCCCTGCCCTGATTACCATACAGCTGACTCCCCCCCCACACACACACCCCCGCCAGAGACCCCCGCTGGACACAGCCCCTCGCTTAAGGGGCCAGGGGAGCGCAGCACCCGGCGGCCCTGGAGCTGCACAATCCCTGGCGCCCTCCTTGCAGGGGGGGTTTGTGGCCCAAATTCAAGAACCTCATCACCGCTAGGAAGGACTACCAAGCACTCATAAATTAGTAAAAACAGCTAGCTTATTAGCCCTGATGAGGTCACCTAGCTGGGTCATGAAATGTCTGCAAAAAAACACCAAACCCATTCCGAATATTCTCCTTTGTCGCAACCCCTATGCATCGCTTTCTCCCCCACCCCAAAATAACCAAAAGGGGGAAAAAAACTAATTATACAACCATCACATCTAAGCGAGACTTGAATTCAGCCTAAATGCAACCCTGAAATGAAACCAGGCAGGTTTTCCATCCCGCTTCCAGGATCCAAACTGCTGAGAAAGGGGTGGCAAATGGGTACCCCAAATTTCCGATCGCCAAGGGATGCGTAACGCTCATCACTTCACATTTGCAAGCCAAGGATTCAAACTTATATCAAACCAACAAACCAACAAACCTTTTTTTATCACGACATTCTGTCATGATGGAACTCATGGAAAGTTACAGGATTTTTGGACATTATGAGGACGGTTATTTCTGGATAAGGAGGGGATTCATGAACTCACTGAGGACTAGAAGCTTCAGGAGGCTGTGGAAAGGACACAAACCACAGTTCCTACCTGTTTGCTTCCTACCTGAGTGGCTAACACTTTCCTTCCTCTGATTCCTGACTTAAGTTGAGTAAATGGTCGTATAGAAGCAAACAAACAGAAAACCACGGCACACATGCCTACATAGCTAAATAAGAAATAAAACAAACCATGTATAACAAACTAAAGACGTTTGGAGGAACCCAGAAAGAGCTTTGGAAGAGCTTCTGGGGTTGTGTTCATCGTTTACAAAGGTATAATAGCTGTGGAGAGGAATTCCAGAGTCCAAAAACTGTTTCTGTTATGTTCCAAAAACACACATTTTATTATCTCTTATCTCTTTCTCTCCCCGAAACAATGCACATAACCCAAGTTATCCAGCAATAACTTGGCAAAGAAGGAAGAATTCTTGGGCTTTGCAAAGTAGGGTAAAAATAACAAAGCCACCCAGGTTTCTGGACCTCATGATGTCCCAAGCAGGATGTTTACACAGGCAGAAAGCACCGTTTGTAAACAAGACAAATTTAGGCCAGCAATAATGGCTTTTGCTGGAGACATCACAATCGTATCCACAAGGATTTGTGCAAAAAATGAGGAACCGGGCCTCGCACGGTTACGATGCTCGTGGAGAGGATTTTCTGCTCAAAAAAATACCCAAATTAGCTCACAGGAGAAAGAAGCCAATTTTTTTTTTTTAAAAAAAGAAATGATTTTGCAGAAAGCCGCGCGAGCCGTTCAGGCCTGTTTCTATCGCGCAGGAGCTCCAAGCTGTTTAACCGAAAAGAAGATTATTGTCTTGATGTGACACGCACAAGGCTTTGCACGCCAAGCCGCCTGGCGACACACGCATGAGAGAGCTTGTTGCTCGCCTGCCCGCCTTTGCAATGCCCCGGAGACGCGGCACTCCCTGCCCAGGCGCCTCCCCCCCCCCCCCCCCCCCCCCGCCTGCCTGCCTCCCCGTCGCAGCAGCAACAACGCTTCACAACAGAAGGCACACTTTGCAAGGCATGCTGGGAGCGGCCTGGGTCAACAAAAGGCGTCCAGCTGCCTACCACTCCTGCAGCAAAGGAGCTTCGCCAGTTGCCCTTCGGCCTGCTTGCATCTCCAAAGGAAAGGGGGCCAAGGAGGGAGCCCGCTGGAGCCCTGGAGGAGTCTCTAACCTTGTCCGTGAATCCCACGCGGTTCTTGCCTTGTGGCAACCTGGCGGACACCCCGAAGTCCAGCTCCGAGGGGGACCCAACTGTTGTGGGGGACCCAACTGTTATCTGTGTTGTACCCCAGGTGGGATTGGTTCATACCATGCTTGGGGGGGGGGGGGGGGGTTGGACTAGAAGACCTCTAAGGTCTTTTCCAACTCGCATATTCTGTTTTTCTGTTTTCGTGACTTAGGAACAAGGTGAGGTTGTAAGTCAAGGACTCTGTCCTACTAACAAACTCAAAGAGAAAAGCGCCTTCCAAACAAGAGTTTGTGTGTGAATGCTGAATCGAGGTTACTTGATTAGCCGGGTTCAAAATCCCCACTAAACCACAGAATATCTCTAAGCCAATAAAACAGCCGCAAGGAAAGCATTTGAAAACTGATCCTTGAAAGCAAAAGTTAGCGCCGCTTCTAAAAGATTTAAGCAGGCAGAAATATTCCGGGAACTCCGATGCATTATGCAAAACTCACATAAATCTTATCTAAGGTTTACAGGAAAGGTTTGCTATCGCAGCACAAAAAAGCAACAAGGTTGGTTTCCAAACTGAGAGGAATCCCCAAATATTCCGATTTACACTTGGGGAAGCGAGCAGCGGCTGGCGGAGGCGGATAAATTCCCAGGCCATGGCTGAGCCGTGTTTTGTTCGTCAACCCCCCCCCAAGAGTTGTGTTGTCAGTTGACAAGCCACGAGTGGCAAACCACAAGGGCCGAGTTCACTTCCCCCTGGCCCCCAAAGTTAGTTTACATCCAGCTGGTGAGGGGGAGGCCGTGCCTGCAAAACCAGAACCCGGGGCTTGGATTAACTACGGTTCCACAAAGGGAGTCTTGGGCTAGGCGGCCTCCAGCGTTATTCTTCTGTTTTTCCGCTTTCCAAGAAACGGAAGGGGAACGAACGCTCAGCCTCACCACGGCACAGGCCCATGCGCAGGGAAGGAAGCAGCGGTGGCACAGAAACCCTGGCAGGAGAGGGCCCCCGAGTCACAACACAAAGAGAGCCACCCCCGCCCCCCCCCCCCCCCCCTCAGCTGTGAGCCTGGAATTGTTGTGGTTTTCGGTTCTCACGCTCAGGGTTCGGGGAGATGGCTTTGACACGCTTGGTGCAAATCCAGCCAGGCTGGGCTCCAAACCCCCTACACACACACACACACACACACACACAGACCTCCAGATGAGGGTGGAAGCCCCCCCCCCCCCCCCCCCCCCCCCCCCCCCCCCCCCCCCCCCCCC
>NW_020769456.1:831063-853295 GCF_900518735.1 Pseudonaja textilis
TTTCTTTCTTTCTTTCTTTCTTTCTTTCTTTCTTTCTTTCTTTCTTTCTTAGGTTACAAAAACGGTGAGTCTCAACGGCGCGGCTCAATGTTTGGGTTTGGGTGCCCGTTTCCTCTGCTTAAGGCATCTGAGTCCCTGGACCCATCAGGCGCAGCCTTGGGCTGGAAACGACGTGGATCCACACGAAAGAGTGCTCGTGGGTTGGAAAATATCACTGCTGGGCAGGAAGAAAACGAAACCTGTTCAGAGTTACCTTGTAGAGGCACCACAAACATTTAATTATATATTATATTTATATATCCATAGACCCACACACAAATATATATTGAATTATACATTATATTTATATATCCATATATATATGCACACATACACCACACATATACACCCAATTGAGCCCAAAATTTCTGTTGCTAAGTGAGATAGTTGTTAAGTGAGTTTTCTCGTGTTATGACTTTTCTTGCCCCTGTTGTTAAGCGAATCAATGCAACTGTTAAGTTAGGAACGTGGTTGTTAAGTGAATCTGGCTTCCCCATTGAATTTGCTTGTCAGAAGGTCGTAAAAAGAGGACTCCGTGACATCGCGACCGTCATAAATATGAACCAGTTAGTTGCCAAGTGTCACAATTTGGATCACATGAGCCTGGGGATAACTACAACGGTCGTAAGTGTGAAAAACAGTCATATAAGTCCCTTTTTTCGGTGCTATTGTAACTTCAAATGGTCACTAAATGGTTGTAAGTCGAGGACTATCTGCCTATCAATATATTACAATAAATTAAAAATAAATAAACTGGGGAATTTGGGGGGCACTGGGCATGTCGCTAACTCTACCGGCCTCTCATTTCTTTTTTTCTTTTTAAATAAAGTTTTATTAATTTTCTACTGTTACATTTAATTAGTGCTTAATAAACATGGTGTTGCCTGGATTGTTTGATCTGCTTAATGACGCAATTTATATTCCTAATCTTTACCCTGTTTTTTTTCCAGCCGTTGCTAAAATAAATCCCATGCTTGGGAGCATTCGTTCTGCATCTTTCTTTCTGTTTAACCTTGTTTGTTCCTCTCGTTTCTTTTCCGACAGACGGGAGGAGGAAAAACTGCGACGGATCGAGGAGGAGAAAGAGAAAGAACAGGCGGAAAAACTAAAGACTCTCGGCTTTGACGAGAACAAACTGACGCCCTGGCAAAGGCAGATCATTCTCAAAAAAGGAGACATGGCGAAGTATTAACCCTTCTCCGCGCTTTGGGGGATTCCCGTTTCGATCCCAGAGCCGGGAGGGGACCGCGGGAGACGCAGAGCGTCGTATCTCCTGGTGTGCGGATCTTCTGTGCTCGTCACCGGATCCACGCAGGATCTCTGCCTCTCGATCACTCGTTCTGTCAAATTTCCATTTGTCCGACCTCCGCGTCCTTTGGGGATCTGTCTGTCTCAGCGGCTCGTTTTGCGAAATGTCCATTCGTTCAACCCAAACCCGGATCCATGCGGGATCTCTCTCTCTCTCTCTCTCTCTTCATCCTTTGTTTATCTAAAATTTCTTTGTTCAAATGCCGCTCTTTGTCCATTCGATACAGGCGACTTTACTCGTCCAACTGCGAAGGGTGGGATTTAATTCTAAACCAACATCTGGTCTGCTCAACCCCATCTTAAGAGCAAATTCTGAAAAAGAGAAGAAGAAGAAATTGCAAACGGCCCAAATTTTCCACAGCTGGCACTACTGAGCACAGATTGGCCAATGTTGGAGAGGTCACTATAAGTAGTCCTGGACTTACAACCATTCATTTAGTGACCATTTGAAGTTACACTGAAAAAAGTGACTTAGGACCATTTTTCACACTTACATTGGTTACATGATCAAAATTCAGAGGCTTGGCAACTGGCATGTACTTATGATGGTTGCATTGTCCCAGAAGGGCACGTGACCCCATTTTGCAAACTTCTAACCAGCAAAGTCTCTGGGGAAACCAGATTCACTTAACAACTGGGTTACTAACTTAATGGCTGTGATTCACTGCGACGAATAAGGTCGTAAAATGGGGCAAAACTCGCTTAACAACATCTTGCTTAGCAATAGGAATTTTGAGCTCAATTGTGGTTGTAAGTCAAGGACTACCTTCTATGCAAAGCTGACTTCCTGGAAACATCAGCCATCAAAACCAAGATTTGTGTGCATGCAAAGCACCAGCTTAGCTACGATTCCACAGCCTGCCTGCATTTTTCACAATTCTTAATTGTTAAAATTCAGGCACCTTGGAGATCAAAAAACTCACAGGGGGGACCAGCAAATGTTTTAAAGTTGTTTTTATTATTATTATTATTATTAAGTGCATGAAGAGGAACTCCAAAACGCCTGATGTTAATATATATATACACACACACACACGTAAAATAACATATAAATAACCCCCTCCCCATCTTTTAAAGAATGAATTGGCCGCAAAGTGAACGCATAGAATCGTTGCAAACAGCGCAACCCCAGATGAGAAATACTTACTGCAAACTGACAAAATTGCAAAAAATAAAATAGGGCACTCGTAAAGAAAAGGAGAACTTGATAGTAGGGGAAATGAGATTTTATTGCCAAATTTCAATTCCATAGGAATCACGGATTTGGGGTGCATTCTGTAAAGTAGCTTGTTTGAGTGGGAAAATTTTTGCCCTGCGATGCGGCGTCTCACCCTGTTAAAGCTTACGAACATTTTAGCATTATAGAGATAAACAGGTATATCATTTTCCCCTGCAACTCTTTGGAAGATTAGCATCATGCCCCTTCTACAGATGGGTAGACTGAGGCCAGTCTTAAGACGAATCCTCTTCCATGTCTAAAATATTCCATGTGATTCACCATAAGAAAAAACTACCCTCCAGAAGATTAAACCTTTGTTTCAAAAGTGACATACAATGTCTACTACATCTGTTGCAGTGCCTGAACCCTTCAGAGCAAGCAGGTCTCGTCACAACCTCATCACAACAGCCCTGTGAGGTAGGCTTGTTAAGCTTTTCCTATGCGAGCCAGCAGGATGGTCGCAGATCAAGGACGATAGATTCACATTAGAATAGTTCTACGTGGAGAATTACTTACATCCTGGTGCTCAAAACAGAAATACCGTAATAAAATTCAAGTAATACCTCAAGTTGGCTAGCGTTATATCGGACTGATCTGTCTAGACCAGAGGTCGTCAACCGTTTGGACCTCAGGGACCACCAAATTCATAATTTTAAATCCCGGGGACCACTAATATGAATTTTGACCGGCGGTGGCTTGCTGACGTTGGTGAGCACCGGTTGGCGACTGCTGGTCTAAATGGCAATGTTGGCCCTATTTGTCAGACAAAACAAGATTGTTGGTTCTTCCAGTAAGGGTAGTGAGTTGCCCACCATTAGGCAAAATGTTTTGCGTGGCTCAGTCGATATCGGTAGTGCATCGCCCGCTGTCTGCTCGTATTTTCCCTTCACAAGGAGATCCACGTGGTATCTTTTGCACAGAAGACAAATGGACAAGTTGTGGACGAGGCTGAGGGTTCAAGTAACTGGGTACCGTCCATGGGAGTGAAGTCCTGAGCATTTCCAGCTGGAAGTCGTACATCAGCAATGCTACCCTCCTGAGTCTAGGACAACTCGCCACGACCAACTCGCCAGGGGAAAATCCCACGTAGGATAACTCAACACGACAAATATTACCTGCTACCGTTTCTTCGACCTCATTTCCATTTTGCCCATTAACACAAAAATGGAAATAATGTCGAATAGTGATGGGTAACGTTTATCGTGTTGACTTATCCTGTGTAGCATTTTTGCCCTGCAGCGAGTAGGCTGCACCGAGTTGTCCTGCGGTGAGATTTACCGTGGCAAGTTGGCTGCGGCAAGATGGTCTGCCGCTCGTACACCGACCCGACCCATGATGTATCTCCCCGTACAGGGGAGCCCCCGTCGCCGTCCACCTCATGGGTTGCCCCGCAGATGCTCCCCCTGCAGCTTCTCCTTCAGTTCCTGGGCGCAGCCGCCCAACTGCATGGCCTCCAGGGTGTCCAAAATGGCTGCCAACGAGGCGCCCCGCTGCTGACACCAGCGCTTCAACATCTCGTACTGCTGCTCGCGGAACTGAGAGTGCTCCAGTTCCACCAGCTCGATTTCGCCGTCCTGCAGCCCCAGGCCCCTCACAAACTCTTTCCACCGTCGTACGGGCACGGCGTTGATGACGGTGTACAGATTCCGGCCTTGTTGCAGGGAACGGGATGGCGGGGGCGCTTTGTCCATCAGCACGACTGTCTCGGGGGGGGAGGAGATGGGACTGCCTGGAAAACAGCAGGGAATCAGTGCCACTGGCTTATGGAGCTGGGGAGCCCAGTCTAACATCCCTAATTATAAGTCCCTCCAGAGGGGTTGGATTACAGATCCCATTGGGCTGGCAGAAGGATGATGGGCTCTGGAAACAAGCCACGAACACCATTTGATCGCTGCTAGCAAAGTCTGGACTGTTGTACTCTCAAGACCAACAGGCAGTGCGAAATAGGTAACCCTCAACTTACAAGCATTTATTTATTTATTTATTTTGTCATTTAATGACTTTGTAATCCCTTTCGGGGGGTGGAGTCAGGGCAACTGAATGGAGCCGAGTGTTTACTGGCCAGATGCTCTTCCTATTGCCAGAGCGGAGTTTTATTCAGCAGATATATTTTTCATTGTGTCCAGAGGGAATGAGAGCTCCACCTCTAGGACACCAGCACCATTCCTACAAGCATTTGTTTAATGACCATTCAAAATTGAAAAAAAACAACTTAGGGGAATTTTTCACACTTACGACCATTTTGATCCCCCAGGTGATCAAAATTCAGATGAATGGCCACCGACTCATATTTATAATGGTCGCAGTTTTCCCAGTGTGTGTGTGAGTGTGTCACACACTTCCCTTTTTGCGACCGTCTGACCAGCAAAGTCCAGGCGGCACGGGGTGGAGAGGGAAGACAGACACCCTTCGCACTTAATTTGCAGTGATTCACTTAGCGACAGTGGCAAGAAAGGTCGTAAAACGGGGCAATGTTCCTTTAGCGACTGACTTGCTCAGAATAAAGTCTAAAACACAGTAAAATCTAAAATAAAATAAAAGAAGTTTTGGGCTCAAGTTGGCGGTCGTAAGTCAAGGACTACCCATGGCGAATAAACATCAGAATGACCATCGAAATTTTTTTACCGAATTGCGGATTGCTAATGCAGATATTTGGTGCAGGGATCAGCTTCGGGACAGAAGTAATTTTCCTCTTCTTAAAACAGAGGATCAGGGCGCCTGCCAGGATGAAAATGCATCCACAAACACCTACAGCTGAGACCGGAAGAAGAGTAAAATCAAGCAAAAATCAAGATTTTTCAGATTTTCCCAGGAGAGATGGGTCAGCCAATGTTTCCTCTATGAAATTAAAATAAAATAAAACCAATAGGCAATGAAATGAAAGTCTAAAGTAAAATCTAAAATAAAACTCTAAGGTAAGATTTTTAAAAATCCAAAGTAAAATAAAACGAAAATATAAAAAAATTAAATAGAAATCTAAAGTTAAAATAAAATAAAATCTGATGTGAAACATAAAAGAAAATCTAAAATAAGAAATGAACATCTGAAAGAAAACAAAAGTCTAAAATAAAATAAAAAGCTACAGTAAAATAAAGTAAATCTAAAATAAAATAAAAAACTGATGTGAAACATAAAATAAAATAAGAATCTAAAGTAGAATAAAAATCTAAAATAACAAGTATCTAAAATAAAATAGAAATCTAAAATAAAGTAAAAAAAATCTAAGCTAAAATCAAATAAAGGTCTAAACTAAAAGGAAGTAAAGATCTGAACCAGAATAAAATGGAAACCTAAACTAAACTAAAAATGTGAAATAAAATGCAATTAAAAATCTACATTAACATTGGGGAGTGTTTTTCAGCCTGACAGTCTTACTGTCTTCTCTGGGATCTCCTGGTGGTCTCCCATCCCAGACAAATTTACTTGGGCTTCCCCCACAAGCCCTGAATCTCAGCTCCCTTCCTAACTCCCGCTCCGTCAACCGCGGCTTCGTCCTGCCAGCAATGGGGGGGGGCGAGAAAAGAAATAACCATCCAGACCACGTACCGATTTTACACACCATGTTGCACTCTTCAACTCTGGGGGTCCTGCCAGGAAAGGAAAGGTAGTTTAAAAAAGGTCATGTCACTACCTGGGGGAGATTTGGGGTGCTGGGATAGAATTGGGACAGCTGAGGGTGAATTGGGGGGCTAGGGGAGATTGGGGGGGCCTGTACATTTACCTGGGAGTGATGCTATGAGGAGCCACCGTGGTGGACAACCTTATCTCCTGTGGTCTTTCTCTAAATAAAAGAAATACATTATTAATAAATAAAATACATTATTTTGAGCTTGGGGCACCCTATTTCCTCCCCCACCCTACCCCAATCTGGTTGGGGGGGGGGCTTACGTCCCACATGGCTCGCAGGAGTAGTCAAATTCGCAAAAGCCGGAAAAGCAGGATCCGCACTTGGTGTCTTCGTCCGGGTGACCTTCAAAGAAAGCGTTCGGCCTGGTGACTCAAGGCAGGGATTCGTTCAGTGACCGTAGCAAGAAAGCTCGCAAAACGGGGGCGACGCTCGCTTAAGAACCGTCTTGCCAATGAAGCAAACCTGCAGCGATTTGTTTAACGGCGGCGGCCAGAAAGTTCGTAATAGGGGGCGAAGCTGACTTAACGACGGTCCCGCTTAGCCGTGGGAAAATTGGGTGCTTAATTGTGGTCTTCCATCGAGGGCTGCCTATACCTCTAATCTTTGAATTGAATACGGTTACTAAATGCATCCACCTGGCTGACAATCTTAACTGGGGTTTATTTTTGGGGTAGGGCTTCTATTACGAGCATCCAGAAAAAATCTTGCTAGGGTTTATTTTCCAGTTAGGTCTTATTTTCAGGGAAATACGGTACTAAATGTGTCCGCCTGACAATCTTTACTAGGGCTTATTTTTGGGAGAGGGTTAATATCATGAGCATCCTGGGGGAAAAAAAATCATGCTAGGACTTATTTTCTGGTTGGATCTTATTTTCGGGGAAACGGGGTCCATACCTAAAATTAACGCCATCCGGATTTACTTACAGGCCTGCAGGGTCTCCCTGTGCTGAGAGCTGCAATTGGTGCATTTTTGGCAGCTTAATATATGGGGAACATCCAGGTTGTTGAAATATCCCCCCGCGCAACCACACTCGGTGTCCCGGTTGCCTCTGCACTCCCGCAACAAAATGGTGTTCTCTCCTGCAAAGCAAAGCATTTTCAATGGCCAAGAAGCATGGACGCCTCCCTAATAACTGTGGGGAGTGGGTGGCGCCGTTTTGGGAAGGGGAGGGGGCTTTGGAGACAGCTTCCCAGAATCCCCCTCTCCCCCCGCCTTGCATCGGGTCCAATTTGGACGCGCACACACACAACCGTGCAACGTTTTTGGGTTTTTTTTGGCGTCTCGGATGGGTGCAAACCGAACACTCTCTCCTGTCGGTCCCCCCGCCACAGTCCGCTCTCCGTGCTCACCTGTGCAGGACTTGCACTCAGAACAGATCTCCCTGTCATACTGGTACCTTCCCTTGGGACAGGAGACGGGTTTCACTGCGCCCGAGGAGGGTCCTTGAAGTGGGGCGGAAAGAGGATGAAGAGCGAGTGAGAAAGAGGCTTTTTCTTCTGGAAGGATTGCAAGACAAGTAAGGCCTAAAGGTTGTCCTGTCCATCTTTCTGGTCTTTCCTTCCTTCCTTCCTTCCTTCCTTCCTTTCTTCCTCCCTCCCTCCCTCCCATCCATCATCTATATTTATATCTATCAATCATCTATCTATCTATCATCTATCTATCTATTATCTCTATCTATCATCTTTCTATCCATCCATCTCTGTCTATCTTTTATCAAATCTATCATCTCCCTCCATCTATCTATCTGTCTATCATCTATCTATCTATCTATCTATCTATCTATCTATCTATCTATCATCTATCTATCTATCATCTATCTAATCTATCATCTATATTTTTATCCCACCTGCATTTTTACAAATGACTCAAGGTAGCAAACCTATCCAACATACATTCCTCCTCCTATTTTCTCCATAACAACAACCTTGTAAGGTTGCGTTGGGTTGAGCTGAGAGAGAGAGAGGGACTGGCCCAAAGTCACCCCGCCGGTTTTCATAGCCAAGGAAGAACTAGAACTCACAGTCACCAACACTTACCCGAGATTCATTTTCATGGACTCTTGTTCAAACAGAACTCGGAGATCATCTAGCCCAACCCTGTTTTGTTTAATGAGGGAGGGGAGAAAATCACATGACTTACCAGGGTCGCTCTGATTTTCCAATCCTATGGATCTTGAGCTTTTTTTCCTCCTAAAGGCTGATCCTTCCACTTCTCGGAATATCTTGCTGGCATCCTTCACGCCATCCAGGACTTGCGATCCAGCAGATAAGAGCAACAAACCCACCAGAAAGATCTAAAAGGAAAGGAGAGGAGATGAGGAGCCCTGCCTTGGGTTCGGGGTTGGACTAGATGACCTTTAGGGTTCCCTCGAACCCTCACAATTCCACTAGATGGGAAAAGTAAAGAGGCAGGAAGTAATATTTTTGGCCCAAAAGGTGATGGTTGGAGATCATCTAGACCAGCTGTCTCAATCGTAGCAACTCTTTAAGATGAGCGGACTTCATCTCCCAGAATTCCCCACTCGGCTGACTGAGGAATTCTGGGAGTTGAAGTCCACCCATCTTTAGAGTTGCCAAAGTTGATAAATACAAGATAATCCTTGACTTACGACCACAATGGCGGCGCCCCAGATTTCCGTTGCAAAGCGACGTTTTTGCAAAGTTGAGTTCTGCGCCCCATTTTACGACTTTCCTGGCCACAATCATGACGCCAAGCATTGCAGCCATTGAGCGAACCTGGCTTTCCCGCTTGACTTTTCTTGTCACAAAAGGGGATCGTAGGACGGTGCGACCGGTCATAAATACGAGTCGGTTTGCCAACTGTCCAAATCTTTCATTTACAGGGGTGCTGCAATGGTCATATAGGATTTCCTTACGCGTAACGACCGACGCAATAAGAGATCATTATGTTTGGCAACGATCCCGTGACGAGCCACTTAAAGACCGGCAATAGCTTACAGTCGTAAGTCGAGGACCACCTGCCTTTCCCACAGACCCCACTTCAAACAAACCCAGTTTGTACCTCGCCGAGGATACTTGCCTCCTTATCCATAGGTCTCCAACCCAAAATTGCGCCCTTTCTAACTTCTTCTTCTTCCTTTCTAGATTCCTTTTAGCGAGACTTTCCTGGAGAAGAAAAACCCAAGACGCAACAAATAAGGATCCCATCATCCTCGTCCCAAATGCAAGTCGTCCTCTTGGGCTAGAAGACCTCCAAGGTCCCTTCCAACTCTGTTACTCTATTCTATTCTATTCTATTCTATTCTATTCTATTCTATTCTATTCTATTCTATTCTATTCTATTCTATTCTATTCTATTCTATTCTTCTCTTCTATTCTATTCTATTCTGTTCTTTTCTTCTGTTCTTCTATTCTGTTCTTCTATTCTATTCTATTCTATTCTATTCTATTCTATTCTTTTCTTTTCTTCTATTCTTCTATTCTGTTCTTCTATTCTATTATTCTATTCTATTCTATTCTATTCTATTCTATTCTATTCTATTCTATTCTATTCTATTCTATTCTTCTATTCCTATTCTATTCTAATTATTCTATTTTATTCTATCATTCTATTCTATACTATTCTTCTATTCCTATTCTAATTATTCTATTCTAATTATTCCATTCCATTCCATTCTTCTACTTTCTTCTATTTTATTCTATTCCCAAGGAAAATTTGGAGTGATTTCAGTAAAGCGGACATTTTTTACCTGGAGCTATTCAGGGGAAAAAAAAAAGCTATTAACGGACGGTATTTTTAAATTTTTCCCCTCTTCCCTCTGCCTCGTCCTTCCGTTAGTGCTATCTATGCCTTTGGAAACGCAACCCCTATTTTCAAGAGAGGGTCGTTTTTAGAAGACCCCTTTTTTCCTCCCCTTTTCTGCCCCGTCCATCACTCCGAGTAACAGTTTCTAGAGGCATTCGACCTGCTTTTAGCGTCAAAGCTCACATCTTTATTTCCAAAATAGATTACCCCGTAGAACAGCGTGGGCCCTGCCCGGGGAGATCCTTATCAGGGTGTACAGTCAGCTCCGGATTAAATTTACTTCCTTTCCCGAAATATGATCTCGTCTCCGTTTTAACCCTTTACCGCTCAGAGAGGAGGAGGGGCAGTTTTGGCACGCGGCTCTTATCTCTTGGGCATGGATGGAACCCACAATCTTTGTGGACTTAAAATGACCTTCACCGGTTTGGGCAATCCAGGCCTATCTCACTCTGCAAAGCAAACATTTGAAAGGGCAGGAAGTGCAAAAAGAAAGTTAAAAAAAAGACAAAACATGGCCAGGATTAACCTGGCAGGTTGTGAAATCTCCCCATCTGTTGCAAACCCCGCCCCCTATCTCCAAATTCAGCCTCTGATAAATAGGATGGTTGCAGCTCTTGGCTGCATTAATCCAGATGACCACCAGGGGGCCACCAGATGCCACTTTGGTGGCCCTCTGTGGAAGTGCAACTCCAGTCTTGCAACCTTTCCAGAGAAAGCTAGTCTCAAGGCCCCCTGGTGGCCCTCTGAGGCCTCTGCATTAACAACGGCACACATAACATACAACACGTACACAATTATTGTGCGTACAAGCACAACCTACCGCAGGAATAAAATACGCAAGCCTTTTGAATCCAGAGACTGCATTTAGCCGAGGTGGGACATAACCAAGAACCTCAAAATCAAGGTTAGATACGTGTCGCTAAACAACTTAACCTGGTTGTTGAAATTAAGCTGCATCTCAGATTGTCAAAAGACCTTGACTCTGGTGTGTGTGTGTGTGTGTGTGTGTGTGTGTGATCAAACATCTCCACCTTTCTGACGTTCAGTTATCCAACCATAGTGGTCTCCATCTGTGGTGTCTTGAGAGAAACAGGCTGATCCCTTCTTGTGGAGGGGTTAACTGGCTATCTTGCATGCTGCAGAGTGCTGGACTAGATGATCCTTGGGTGTCCCTTCCAGTTACACTGTTCTGATTCCCATTTCTCTGTCCTGCTCCCACTTTGCAAGATCTATCTGCTTCCTTTGCCAAAAAACCCCAAAAGTTTTCAGAAAAGACGTTGCCCTTTAAGCATCACTCCCTGTGCATTTATTAAAAGTACCAGAATTTTCCCACGGCGGAAAAGAAATTCCCAAACCAACCCTCCAGAAACGGATTTTTTAACATCTCTATTTCAATCTGAAAGCTGGTTTTGAGATTCTTTTTCAAAGAGATATTTGACAACATCAAAACAAATATTATTAAAGAATTTACAATTAAAAAAAACTTTTCCCAAGGTATTTAAGATTTTTAAAGGTTTTTTAAAGTTTTAAAACGTTTAAAAGCTTAAAAAGTTTTAAAACATTTTTAAAAAGTTTTTAAAGAGTTTTAATTTTCTTTAAAGATTCTAAAAAATGTTAAAGGGTTTTAAAACAGTTTTTAGAATTTTAAAAAAGATTTAATGATTCTTAAAAACTTTTAAAGAGTTTTTTTAAAAAGGTTTTCAAAGTTTTAAAAAAGTTTGTAAAGGTTCTTAAAAAGTTTTAAAGGGTTTTAAAGTTTCAAGTTTCATTAAAAGGGTTTTGAAAAAGGGTTTTAATTTTTTAAAAAAGTTTTTTTTTTAAAAAAAGCTTTTACCAAGATTTTTAAGAGCGGTTGGCTTTCAGATCTTTTTAGAAAGGAGACCCTCAATTAAATCGGGGCAGATGGGGAACAGGGAAGAAACCCAACCAACAGGGGAGCCCACCCCATCATCCTCAGGGCTCCTGTTAGAACGAGGCAGAAAACCAGAAGCCCCTGACAAGAATCAAAGCAAGAAGCGACAGAAAAAAAAATCTCACCTACCTTTTCGACTGAAGACAGCTGAGCCTCAGTTTCGTCAACCTGGTGCCTAGTTGAGAATCAACCCGGCGGTTTTTCTATCTGCATAAATGAAGTTTTGCGAAATCGGATGCCCGCCGGTGCTTACCACAACAGCTGCTGCACGGAGACAGCCCACCCCGCATCGGTCGCGTTAAAAAGAGACCACAACCCACCTCCAAACACACCACCACCAAAAGTCTCAGGAAATCAGGGCCCTCCCTTGCACCCCCCAAGCCGTGCCACCTAGATGTCTTCGAAGAAAAGTGAATACCAACCCGCGGAGGCAAATTTTCAAGTCCACAAGACAGGAAGGAAATGTAATTAAAAAAAGAAAAAAAAAAGAACGCACACACACAAAAAATGAAAAGCGCAACTTTTTTTCTTTTTCAAGCGAAGGGATCCGGCGGGAAACTTTTGAAAAAAGTTTGGGAAAGAGAAAAATAAATAAATTAAGGGGTGGGTGAGGTTGATAAAAATATCATTCCTTCATTTTGGGGGGGAAAGATCGAATTCGAGGCGAAAAATTCGGCTGTTTTTAGCGGTCGGAGGAAGATGATTAAAAAGGTTAAGAGGGAGATAAACGTGATGGAGGTTTTTTTTTTGTCTTGAGAATGTGATTTTGGTGAATTTTGCTGAAGAGCCAGTAATTTTTTTCTCCAAAAAAAAAAAACCCCACACCCCGCCTTTTATGCAAATACATTCACAGGCTGAGTTTGCAATGGAGGTGAAAGACGGATTGGAAATTATGAGCGCAGGAGGGAGCGACTGACGCAAAGGACCTGGGGGGGTTTCCCCCTCCTTCGTAGAAAAAAAGGCGATCACCCTAGATACCGTGGTTAAAAAGGGGCCTCGGATTGGCACCTATGGGTACGGGTGGTCCTCGGCTTACGACCAAAATGGGGAGCAGAATTTCCGCCCTTCTAAGCAAGGCGTTTGTTAAGCGAGCTGCGTCCGATTTTAAGACTTCTTTTTTTCCCCACGGTCATTAAGTGAAGCAGTTGTGAAGTGAAGTCCAGCTTCCCCATCCTGTCAGAAGGTCGTAACAAAGTGATCGTGTGACTCCGGGCACTGCGGCTGTCATAAATATGAGCAAGTTGCCAAATGTCTAAATTTGGATGTTTTGGTTGTGAAAAATGGTCCTAGGTCCCTTTTTTTCGGGGCCGTTTTAACTTCAGTCCCTAAATGAATGGTCGTTAAGTCGAGGACGGCCAGTCCCAAAGCAATTCGGGTGATGAATTCCACTAAAAAAACCCGGCAAAGCGAGCCCCATCTGCAAAATCTCAGACAATTATATTTCACATCCATATCCTGGTTTGTCGACCAAGTCGCCATGGGCTGGATTTCCCACCGTAACCCAGCAAGCAATGATGGTTTGCTGTCATGCCCAAACCCAGCCACAACCCCCCCCTCCACCCCTCCTCCACAATTGCACCCCAGGGCACGAAAAAAAATAATTCATAATATTTAATCAGCCTTTAATTGGGGGACCAGTTATGCCAAGCAACCACATTTGCAAAAAAAAAAGGGGGGGGGGCGGAGGGTTGTAAAATCAAGACCCCCCCCGCACAGCGTCTTGGGGGGGAGGGTAGCCACAAAAGCCACGGCATGCCATGGTAGAAAAAGAACTGGACCAGTTACACCCGCCCCGCCTTCTCCTGTCCGGCCACGAGAATACCAGCGTAATAAATAAGCCACGTTATAAGCCAACGCAAAACGCAACACGCCCTGAATTAAAAAGGGGCCTTTTGCGAGGAAAAACAAACAAACCGACATCCTTTTGGAGTTACGTCAAGTGGCCGATATATTTGGGGGTGAACTTTTGCACCATGCGAGTGGCGCCCCAATTTAGCTTTTCATCCATGGAAGAAGTCAATTGTCACCCCAAAACTTGGAAGGGCCACGGCGTCCCCGACAAAAAGGGGGGGGCAGAGGGGCAGTGGCACCCCCAAAGATAGCCTCAGTGTCACCGTAGTGTCATAACAACAGGTTGCTGTTCCATTTTTCCGTCTTCCGATACGCCCGGCTTACAAAACCCGGGCAGAAACGTCGCCCTTTCCGTAACCATCCGCTTTCCCGTTTCCTCGGATCATTTTTGTTATCTCTTCTTCACTCGTTCCCCTTCTCCGACCTTCTGGTTCTTTCTCCTTCCTTCCCCCCAAAAACTCCCCCCAGCCATGAACCCGTGCTCCCCGTCTCAGGATGCCGGTGCTGGACCGGATGATCTCTGGTGTTGTTCTTACAACACTTTCCTTGTTGCTGTGTGCACTTCCTCGGCGGGGGAAAACACTCCCAAGGAGGGTGGGAGGGAGAAGTCTTTTATTTTTCTCCTGCTGGATGGGAAGACCCCCGCACCGCAACGGGAGCAAGACAGTACCCATTACCCAGGCAGGATAATCGAGGCTGGAAACACCCCGATCCCTTCTTGGTTTGGTGCTCCAATGGAGTGCTGCGTACTGCAGCTTGAACGAGCAAATGTCAGGTTGTCTGGAAAGTGGATTTGAGAAGGGGCGACCATGCCGGGTGACGCCCACGTCCAAGGGGGAGATCCTGATCTGGGGTACCGAGGAAGCCACATTTAGGGGAGGAAGAGTCGAGTGAGGAAAACAACGGAGAAAACATTGCGCGGAGACCCTCTTGAATTATCCTTCTCCGTCCTTTGTGTCCAGAGAGGAGGATTGAACACGGAGGAATAAATAGTAAATAAAAGGTAAAACTTGGGGTTCAAATCCGAAGTTCCTGGGAAACTGTTGCTGGGGGGGGACCCCCCCTCCTGCCCCCCCCTTTCCCATTGTCTCTCATGTCCTCGGGCCAAGGGTGCACAGCAGCTGCAAACACGTCGATTGCACATACAGAGAAGCGGCACCCGTCTGGGATGCCGTGCCCTGTCTTTGCGCCCACCCCTTTGGGGCGGCTGGGTGGTCTCGATGCCCCGGTGGGGATGGGGGTGGGAACCGCAGAACCGGACCTTTGTCTCGCACTCGGTTCTCTTCTTCCGACACTTCTCATACCTCCCTGCCAGAGATGGGAGAAAATCACATGTTACAACCATTCGTTTGGGGACCGTTTGAAGTTACGACGGAACGGAAGAAAAGCGATTTGCGACCCTCATAAAACCCTTGCACCCGGGTCTCGGTGGTCACATGACCATGATTTCTGTGGTTAAGCACGACCGTTCTTAAGTGAGTTGGGCCCATTTCACAGCTTTTATTGCCACCGTTTACGGAATCCCTAAAATTGTTAAGGGGGTAACCCTGTTGTCGTCCGCCGGCAGCCTGCAGAGATGGCAGCGGAGTCGGACAGTGGGGAGAAACATGGGCCAGTCCAGGAGGGTGGGGAGGGCTCGAACGAGGGTCCTGCCTCCGACACAGAGATGGGGCCAGGGCCATCGTAGAGTCATGGGCCAACTCCGGAGCCTCCAGAATCTGGCAGTAGCGAGGCAGAGGAACAGCGGGAGCCTGTTCCCAGTGTGCGCTTGCGCAGAGCTGCCGGAAGGCAAGAACCGTTAAGACAAAAGGGGCAACTCGGGAGTAAGGCTTGGAGGTGACTGGCCCCTCCCATAAGACCTAAAGGAGGAGCAAAGGGACAGGAGCCTTTGCAGGAAGCAACTTTGTTCATACTGGTGGGTTTGAAATTTGAAGCTCGGTGTTGAATTTGTGTTCCATTTTGGCCTCGTATAACTAATTGCACATTTAGTCGTCGGCAGCATTTCAAGGAAGATAAAGGTGGGTGCTGATCAGACTTATCCCGAAGGACTTTGGCAGACTTTCACGGGACTATTTACAAACTGTTTGAGACTCATTACGGGCTGTGAATGACTAAAATTCACAGCCGTTGAAATAAAGGAAAAAGGGTTTTGGGACTGTGGGTTTCTTCCATAAGCCTCGGTCAGAACAAACCCAGTTGCTAAGTGAATCGGGCTTCGCCCATTGACTTTGTTGCACAGAAAGTCACAAAAGGGAATCATGTGACCGCCGGACACTGGGACTGTCATAAATACGAGCCAGTTGTCAAACGTTTGAATTTTTGATCACCACAATTCAGCATCAGCTCTCAGCCCGGTTCAAAGTCCCACCCGCCACCCGCACTCACGAGGCCGTAAGCGTGGAGTTGAGCAGCAACGTGGTGTGGAGGCGGTACAGCTGGCCCAGAGTCAACTTCCGGTGCTGAATGGTCGGCGGATCTGAAAATGCCTGCTGGTCCTCTGACAGCTCCTCGCTCGGAGGCTGCTCCTCGTCCTCCGGCCAACACGGCGACGGTGCTCCATTCGAGACGGCAGCCATCAACCCCGGAGAGCCGCAGGTCGTCTCCTCCGCTTCGGAGAGTTGGGAAGTGCTGCTGTTATCACTGCTGCCGCTAAAGGCCCTGCAGAGGGGCTGGCCTTGGGGCTCCTGCATGGGGGGAGCCCCGGACAGCAAGAGCGGAGGAGAAAGTTCAGACAAACTCTGACTCTGGATGAGCGACAGCGAGGGCGATAGCACCTGCGCGAGGTTGGCTTCGGATTTGGACTTCAGCACCTTGGTCTTGGCGGGCAGGAGCTGGACAGGGGTCTGACGACGCAGCTTTGGGGAGCCGGTCTTGGCGACATCCTCCTCCTCCTCCTCTTCGTCCTCCTCCTCGGCAGCTGCTGTCTCCCCCTGGGGCAGCGAGGGCTCCCCCAGTTCGTGTAGCGAGCCGAGTGAGAGGGTCCTGTAGGCGCTGTCGAACGATGAGCAACTGCAGGGGCTGGGTTCCGGTTTCGACAAGGCTCTGGGGGTGTCGGGGATCCGGTCTCCCCCCTCCAAGGAGGGCGTGGCGGAATTGGGGAGCGGGCAGAGGCTCAGTTCCTCCACTGGAGGGAGGAACTGGCTCCCGTTGGAGGAAGGCGGAAGGAATTCCTCGCTGGTCTCGGCCGTGATGATGGAGATGGTGTCGGTGGAGCCGTCAGAGAGGCTGCAAACCAAGATAGGAAGCTGGGTTAGGGTCAGTGTGCAAGTTGGGTGAGGGTTGCCTCCAGTGAGGTTTTTAAACCCCCCAAGCCCCCCAGCAGTGGTGGGATTCAAGTAATTTAACCACCGGTTCTCTGTCCTAATGATTTCTTCCAACAACCAGCTCACTAAACTGGTCAGAAAGTTAGCAACCGGGTCTGGTGAACCGGTGCGAACCGGCTGAATCCCACCACTGCGCCCTAGAGACCTACCACTGCTGGGAGTCCAAGCTGCTGGTGCTTTTCCGGAGGGTGGGAGGGGAACTGGCCCCCGAAGAGTCCCAGTTGCCTTCCTCCTCCTCCTCCTCCTCCCCTTCTACTTCCTCCTCCTCCTCTTCCTCTACCGCCTTGGCTTCCACGACTTGAGGAAGCCGCTGGTTGCGTTGGAGCTCCTGCAGGCGCAGCTGCTGCAGCTTATTCTGTGGGACGGGAGAACAGAGAAGCGTCACAAAGATAGACTCTCTTGGGACAGGGGAGATCCTTTGGTCCCAGAGCCCACGGGTGGATTGGCTCGAGAAAGGAGCAGAGGTCAAGAAACAAGAGGGTTGAAGGGTGGGATCTTGGAAGAGATTTTTTAAAATAAAATAAAAAAAAAATCAGGAAGAACACAACAACACAAAGGACATTAATTAAAAGGGGGTCTTTTAAAAATAGCCCAACATATAGACACAAAGGAAGAGAGGGAGGGAAGAAGAAAGGAAGGGAAATGGAAGGACGGAAGAAGAAAGCAAGGAAGGAAGGAAAGAAAGAGGGAAAGAAAGAAAAAGGGAAAGAAAAAAGAAGGAAGGAAAGAAAGAGAAAGAAAGAAAGAAAAAGAAAGAAAGGAAGAAAGGAAGAAAGGAAGGAAGGCAGGCTGTATTATGCTAATCGGTGTTCAGCTGGAGAGGTCTTTCTGTGCATCCAGGCTGGCTTTTCTGTTTCCTTCTGACACCCCTGGGGAAGAGCCTCCAGAGCCCAGCAGTGCCTACCTGAGCGTTACAGACAGCCTCAACCCAGCTCCGGCACAGCGACTGCCCACTGGTCTGGAAGGTGTAGGCACACACAGCGCTGCCAAACTCGTTCAGGTAGATCAGCAGGAAGGATCCTGGGGAAAGGGAGGGCGGGGGGGGGGGTAACACAGAAAGGGCAAAAAATCCCTTAAAACCCCCGAATTACGGGAAGCCCCCAATTTACAACAATTCACTCAGTGACCAAAACTGCAACGGCGCTGAAAACTCACACTGTCCTGGCTAAAGGACACCAGCGATCCGCTTAACACCTGTGGCAGCAAAGGTCGCAACTCATGGGGAAAGCTTGCTTAATAGCAGCCTCACTTAACGATGGATATTTGGGGGCACAATTGTGGTCGTAAGGCACAGACGACCTGAAGGTGGCACCTCCAAACCGACAAATTAAAAAATAAAAGTTTTTAAAAGTTGGGGGAATTTCGATGGGGAGCCTTATCGGTGGGTGTGTGTGTTTGGGTGTGTCACAGGTGTCGGTGCCTCACCTGGATCCCTGAGTGCCCGACACACCAGCTTGTCAATCAGGAGGGGCTGACGGACGACCCGAGTGCGTTCGGCCTTCTTGGCCGGCTTGGTGATGAGGAAGAGGTCGGTGAAGAGGAAGCAGTAGACGTCCATCTGGCCAGAGAGAGAGAGAGAGAGCGAACAGGGTGGGGGGAGGGGCTAGAAGCAGCAACCCCCCCCTTCTCCCGTCGGCCCCAAAGCGGAGTCAGCAAACTCCCCCGTGTCCCCCCCCCGCGCGTCTTTTTTGCGGCCCCACCTTGCTGTCTTTGCCTTCCCTCATCTTGAGGGGCCCCTCCAGCAGCAGCTGCCGCGTCTCCTCTCGGGACGTCCCGGGGATCGGGCCCGTCAGATCCAGGCGCTGAAACTCCTTCAGGATCTTGGGGGGGGGGGGCGCAGAAGAGGAAGCAAATTGGGAGGAGGGTCGCATTTGGCCCCGAACCCCCCCAAAAAGCACCGCTTGCGAACGAGAAGCGAAAACCAACCGAAACCGGGTTGGCTTGAGTCCAACCAGGGTTAGTTTCAAGCCGGATCTTGGCCTCTCGTCCCACTGAGATGGTTCCCTAGACAGGGAGTCCTTGACTTACGACCGATTCCAGTCTCGCCCGGGGCACGAAAGCCAAGTGGGCGACTTGGGGCCGATCGCCGGGAGACGGTGAGTTCTAGTCACTGCTAGGCAACCCGTCGTAAGTCAAGGACTATCTGTAAGAGCGTTGAGGCTGGTCGTTTTTTGTGCCCCGCCCCTCCCCCCCGGGCCCCTTCCTCACCTTGTCCACTTCGTCCGTGCTGCCCTCCACCACCTCATAGGCGTCGATGCGGTTGACGGTGGTGGCCAGGCGCTGCTGCTCCTGGTGGTGACGCATCCGCGAGTTGACGTGGTTGATGAACTGCTCCACCGCGTTGATCTGGGGAGAAAGAAGAGCTAAGCGTCCCTCGTTGTGTCCTCGGGAGTCTGGGCGGCAGGAAAACTGGCAGGGTCTCTCTAAGGTAGACTGCGACAGAGCGTGGAAGCTCTACTAAGCCTTCGGGATTGATCGGCAGGTAGCTGGAAGGGGGAAATTTCACGCCTAAGGAGGGACTAGAACTCCCAGCCGCCTGGTGATGGTCCCAAAGTCGCCCAGTTTCAACTCTCTCCGAAATATTCATTTCTGTCGCTTAATTCCGTTCGGGCTCTTCCACTTTTTCTTGTTCGGTGTCCAGAGTACAAAATTGCGCAAAAGAGGGGGGGGGTTTGCCCCTTGAAGGCAAAATGGATTGAGAGAGTTTTAAAAATAAATAAATAAAATCAGCCCACTCTCAAAATTGGTGGCCAGTGGCAGGAAGTTCCCTAGGTTAATTGGGGACGGTGAGAACATCCAGTCCAGCCCCCCCCCGTCCTTTCTTTAATTCCCACTGTCGGACCTTCTGTTTCGAACCGAGAAAAATGCGAGAAAGTCGGCTTATCGAAAGGACACGAAGGCTTTTTCGTCTTTTCTTATCGGTCCCCCGAGAAAGAGGTTAAAAAAAGAGCTTCGAGCGCAGATTATCTCCTCCCTTATCTTATTTATTTATCTTATTTCCGGCTAAGAGGAGAGATTCGGCGCTGTAGCCGGTGGGCGGACGGCAAACAATTCAGGCTTTTCCTCCTATTAAGCGGCCCAGCGCTTCTCGGCTGTGGAAAATCCAGATTTACAGATTTGGAAGGGACCCGCGAGATCATCCAGCCCAACCCTCCCATCTCCACCTGAGCAGGAAGCCCCCTCTAGGGCAAGTGGCTGTCGGGTCTCTCCTTGAAAACCTCCAGGGACGGGAGCAACCGTTCTGGAAGCAACCCGTTTCCTCTGATTCATTGGTCTGGGATGACAGAACCAGAGTTGGGAGGGGGGGACCCTGGGGGTCATCCAGCCCAACCCCCTCCGCCCCTTGCCGATGCAGGAAACCTCGACCTTGACCCGTTCTGATCCTTTCCTTCCTTGGGCTCGCTCGCCTTGCCCAAACGGGTGAATTTCGTCAAAGCCAGGGTTGCGTGTGCGCGCGCGAAAGGATCTGCCGACTCCCCCCCCCCCCAAAAAAACCTCTCTAACCAGCCTCCGGGAACCTGGTTTGTCCGCTTACCATGCCAACGATGGCCTCTCGCGCCTTGGGGTCCTCGGTCTTCTTCAGGACGGACTTCAGGAGTAGGGGGTACTTGGTCAGGCGCTGGTGCGGCTTCACCAACATGTCGCTCAGCTTCAGCCGGTTGCATTGCTTGTGTTTCTCAGCCCACTACGGAAGAAGGGGGGTGGGGGCTCTCGTCACCAAGGAGTGTGGGGGGGCCACCGAAGAGGAGACCCCGCCAGCTCGGCGTCCCAAAACGGGTGCAGAGTCCTCTGCTGTATTGGGCGTCGTAAGCCGAGGACTTTCTCTACCGGCCACGGGAGGTGGGGGGGACAACGGCGCCGGGACTCCTTACCGTCACGTACAGGCGAAAGAGTTCGTTTTGTCGCAGCAAATTCCGCATGTATTCCATGCAGGCTTCCTCTTCCATACAGTAACGGAGGTAAGGCTGGAAGTGGGAGCCGAACTGCAGAGAAGGGAGGGAGGGAGAGAGAGAGAGAGAGAGAGAGACCCCGAATTAAACATGGTTTAGGGAAGAGGTCGGAAACTGGGATTATCTAGGGTTGGCTGAGTGCCCAGTGGGCCTCTGGGCGGCTTCTGGTCTCTTCTCTGCTGTGGTATAAATGCTTCGGTGTGGGGTCCCTGGGTGGCTTTCTGAGCTGGGTGGTTTCCTTGCAGACGTCTCATGACCCAGCTAGGTTACATCATCAGCTCTAGAAGGGAGAGGGAGGTTTGCTCTCTGTTTATAGACCGACTCTTCTCTTCCCTCGGCCTGGCATCCACTTCCAAGCTCTACTCCAAAGGCAGAGGCCCTCTGAGCTTACGCTAAGGGCCTGCCCACCATCGACCCACCCAAGCAGCCCTCTTCCCCTCCCCTCCCCCTCACCGTCTTAAACCCCTCGGACAAATCGGTGGGGTCCAGCAACTTTTGGCTCGCCCGGGCCTTCTCCAAAATGGGGGCCATGACCGTCCTCCAGAGGGAGCGATGAACCCGGATTATTTCTTGAATGTTGCTGAAAAGACGTTCAGCTTCCACCTGAAAAAAGACAAGACTTCGATCCCCCCGTTTCCCCACTGAGTTTTTAATGGGGGTCTGGGGGTCTGGGGGGGTTGTGGGGTGGGGGTGCTTACCTCGCACAGGAGACCCGAATCCTGCAAATTTAAAAGACAGCACAGGAAGAGCTGCAGAGAGAAAGAAATAATAAATAAAGGCATTAATCCTTTAGAAGTGGTTTTTTTTCCCCCAACTCAGCAACGTTCAAGGCCGGTGGACTTCAACTCCCAGAATTCCCCAGCCAGCTTTGCTGGCTGGGGAATTCTGGGAGTTGGAAGTCCATGCAGCTTAAAGCAGCCGGCAGGGAGAAATCCCCGTGTGGTAAGATTCGCACCGGGCACCGGGAAAGTGAGGGAGGAAGAGCTCCAGACTTACATCCGTGATGACTTTGAGTTTCTTGATGTAAGACGCTTCGGTGTGTAGCAGCTCCCAAATGGCTTCCTGCTGGTGACACTGGCGTCGCGTCAAGGCCTGGAAACAAACCGCGGTTAGGTTTGGCCTTAGTCGTCTTGTAGGAAAAAGAAAGGAGGAAAGAAAAGAGAGAGACAGAGAAAGGAAGGAGGAAGGGAGGAAGGAAAGAAAGAAAAGAGAGAGAGAGGAAGGAAGGAGGAAGGA
>NW_020769456.1:870424-890902 GCF_900518735.1 Pseudonaja textilis
GCCAGCATACAAAAGTAGACAGAGTTAAGCCAGCATACAAAAGTAGATAAAGCCAGCATACAACCCTCCGGCTTCGCCCGTTTACACCCAGCCTCACTCGAGACGCGCAGTACGTCGGAGAAAGCCGGCAGCCGCCCGTGAAATGGAGAGATTTTGGAATCGGCCTGCTGGAAAAAATCAGAGTGGACACCCGCTGAATTTGGGTCCTTGTGGAGTCTGCTCCCCTGCGCCATCAAACCGGAGGAATTTCAGCTGGTGGACAGAGAGCAGGATGGGATAAATAGCTCCAGGTCAGTTAAAAGGCGCCCGGGTAGAAACCAGGAGAAGGCAAGTTCTAGTTCTGCCTCAGGCCTTGAGGGAAGGTGGGTGACTTTGGGCCCATCACCCAGGAGACGGTGAGTTCTAGTTCCTCGATGGGTGTTCAAGCTGACTTGGGAGTTCTAGTTCCACAACGGGCATTAAAACCGACTGGGCGACTTTGGGCCAAGGAGACATGATAGATGGGGCTGTCCATGAGGTGTCCCCCCCCCAAAAAAGGAATGAAACTGGGAGGGAGTCACGTGATCCAGAGGGAAAAATGGAGGGAGGGGTCAAGCAGCCCCTCCAGCGCCAGGAACGGCGCCTGGGGCGAATTTCCCCAGATCTGGCTCATTTTCAACCGTCATTTTGCTGTTTCTGCAACGTGTTCTGTTTTCTTTGCTTCGGGGCAGACGGCCGGCCGCTGGAACGTAATCCCTTTTTCCGATGACGGAGAGAATAAAAGGGATTGTCCGTTAAACAAACACCCAGCGTGGCGCTATTGTCCTGGGCATCGTACACCGAACCCACCACCTCCTTCGATGAGCACAATTTTAGCAGCCGATTGCACAAGGGAACAAAAAATCGTGCAAAACAACACTTACCAAATGGATCGCTTTCGCACAAATGTGGAAAAACCCCAACTGAGGAATTAGTCCAACAAAAAATAACGGAATATGCTCACGTTAAAAACGAAAAAGAGGGTTCTCAGTTAATGGTATGAATGGATAGCGAATAGATATAAGAATTAAGATGTGAAGATTAACTGTGACGTTAAGAACATGATTTGTAAATATGTAAAACATATATAAGATAGAATCAGTTTACTGACAAAGATAACAGTTATTGATAGTTGTATATTAAATGTATTAAGACTTATACGTTCACAATATTTGTTGATGTCAAAACGCTGTTGAAAATGCGATGATGATTTGAGTTGTATTGGTGGAAAACACAATAAAAATCTACTTAAAAACAACGAACGGCTCGCTTCAAAAGAGAAATTTGGTGCTCCGCTCTGGTCAGAAGTCAAGGACTTTGTCAGTAACGAACTAGGGGGTGTAATATGTCTATGCGTTTTTGTGTCCTTTTTATGTATATTTTTTAAACCTCTCGCTTCTGTAAAAAAACCTTTTTTCGGAGTTTCGTGTTTTAATAGAAATAAAATAAAATAAAAGTTCAAAATAAAAAAAAGAGAGAGAGTTAAGATTTTCAATCTTGATTTCACAGCCTTCCAAAGCCGACGTGGACAGTCAGATACCCACCAGGTTTGTGCAAAATGTGTTTTAATTTGAACATCGCGATGAAAAGAAAAAAAAAAGGAAGAAAAGGTCATCGGAGAAGGGAGGGACGCGCATTTCGCCAAGGGGAGGCACCACGCCGGCTGAAAGGATTCCCGGAGACCAATCCTTCCAGAGGAAGAATTCATGGGCAACGATGCTCTCTCCTCTGCAGATACCTCTTAACTTTTAATTTCCCAGCACCAGAAACGGTGTAGTTGTAATCCGAGGTGACGTATGGGGTCTCCCCATCGGTCTTGGCCTGGAAACAGAGAAAGGAGGTGTGGAGAGAAGGGAGTAGACGCTATTACGGGACACTCGTCCTTAAGGAGATGCCTCTGAAATTCCAGGAGATGTGGGAGTATCAAACGGTGCTTTGGAGCCTTGGGGAACAATTTTATCTGGCAGGGAAGAGGTGTTGGGTGGGCCGCTATGGGGCAGCTTGTGTCCCCCCCACCCCCAAGGCTACTGACCATCTCAATGCAATGATCTGTAAGAATCAAGGAGAGAAGCAACCTAGAATTTAGGAGAAACATCCTTAACAGGGAGAACAATTAACCTGTGGAACTGCTTGCCACCAGAAGTTGTGGCTGCTCCAACCCTGGAGGCTTTTAAGAAGAGATTCGGCCTAGGGTCTCCTGCCTGAGCAGGGGGTGGGACTAGAGGACCTCCAAGGTCCCTTCCAGCTCTGTGATTCTAGGTTCTGAGATAGATAAGATACATGACAGAAAGACAGCCGGACGGACGGACGGAAGGGCCTCCAGAACTTGAGTGCGCCATCATTGGGGGTTTTCAAGAAAAGACTGGACAACCATTTGACCCGGAAGATATAAGGGTTCCTGCTTGACTAGGGGGCTGGACTAGAGGATCTCCAAGGTCCCTTCGAACTCCGTTGTTAACCACAGAACACGAGAGCAGCCTTCCAGGATCTCTGGGGCTGCCCCAAAGAAGAACGGGGGTCAAGCTCTTCTCCAAAGCCCCCGAAGGCAAGAGAAGAAACCAGGGATGGAAACTTCTCAAGGAGAGAAGCAACTCGGAATGAAGGAGAAACTCCCCGACAAAACCCCTTAATGACCATTTGATTCACTTAATGACCAGAGGGATTTGCTTAACCACCGCAGGAGAAAAAAGGTCATAAAATTGGGTGCAGCTCTAACAACCTCTTTGCAGTGCAGCAGTGGGAATGAGGACCGCGGTTTTTCCCCGAGAAGCACAAACTGGCACCGTGCGAGACGCCTCCTCCTCCTCGTACGGGATCCTGTGTCCTAAGACCGCAACCCCCCCGCCACCCTCCCCTTCAGGCCTCCTCCTAAATCTATCCTCAATATTTGGGATCCTCAACATTCTACCCCCTTGCTTGGATCTTCTGCATGGCTGCGTGTTGGATGTTTTGAGCTCCAACCCCGCCAGCCAGCCGGCCAAGGAGCAGCGCCCTACCGTGCGTAACGAAAGCGCAGCGAGAGGGATTAAAAGAGATCAGCAACAGCGAGCGGGGATTAAAAGAGATCGGCCCTTTGCTGCCTGTTGACGTTTACCCAAGCGGTCCAGCGTCCACTTACTTGGTTCAGAAAGATGCAGTTGGGGACGGCGACGTCGCCGATCAGCAAACAGTTCACGTGGCGTAAGCTCTCCGGAGCCAACGGCGTCAGGATGTAGTAAAGCTTCTTGGTCATGTCCACCCCTCGGACAATCCCTGTTTTAAAAAGAAATTAAGATTTGGGGCTTTCGTCCTCTGGTTATTCAGCAAAGGATGCGGTTAGATCCAAAACGGGGTCTTTTTTAAAAAAAAAAAAAACGACGCAGAAATTGTCCCAACTATTATGGAGATTTTAAGACTGAATTTAAGAGCTGCAAAACTCGGAAATAAAGGGCGGATTAGGGCCAAACGATCACCGGTTCAAATCCTACCCCTTGCAACCAGGCCCACTTACCGAAGCCCAGGCAGTCGCAGAGGGGCGTCTGAGACAAAACCACCACTGGCCCCTCTGAATTACACGGGAGCCGATCCGGCAAGTGGCACAGGCCGACCCAACTGGCGTTGAGGGAGCACAAGACGTAGGTGGGGGCCACGTCCACGTGGATCACCTTGAGGGCAACGGCGTTGAAGGGCACCTGGGAGAGGGAAACGGGGGGGGCGGGAGAGACAGGACAATTCGGTATTTTTTGCCTGGGTGACGGGCAAATTTACCTCATTGAGCCGCGGCCAAACTAGTTATCTGAATTTAGGGTAGGGAGGAGAAGCGAGAAGGGAGGGAGATCTTCAGGTGTTCAGGAAGTCCCTCAGGTAGCAGAGATGGAGGAGGAGGGATTTAGTTTTAGGGAGATGTTAGCCAGGTAAAGGAAATTGCACAGGGATATTGCTGAAAAGAGAGTATTTGTAGCTCAGAAAAAGGAGGAGGGGAAGAGGAAGAAGAGGAGGAAGAGGAGGATGGGAGGAAGAAGAAAAAGGAGGATGGGAGGAGGAGAATGACTGTGGGGTCCTTGGTGCTCTCTGAGCTGGGTGGCTTTCTTGCAGGCGTTTCATGACCCAACTAGGTAACATCATCAGTGCTAGAAGGGAGGGAGGTTATAAGCACTTTTTAACTTTCTTGGGATTAAAACGTTGTAGGAGCCACCGGGAGTCCTTTGCTCAGGTTAACGCAAGGGAGCCTCCATTCCCTACACCTGCCCGTTCTCCCCAGGTAGGGCCTCACCTGATAGGGCACCAGGCTGGCCAGGGGGACCACCGGTTCCAGGCCGGGGGGCTGTAGTTGGCTCAGGTAGCCCACCATAGTCAGGTTCCTCAGGGTACTGCTGTGCGTTCGCCTGCAAGGACCAAAGCGGAGGTCAACGACGGGGGTCCTCGACTTATGACCCGGGAGTTTCCGAAGCTAAGTGAGACCTCCATTAGGGTTGACCTTTCTTCCGCTGTTGTTCAGTTGGCCCCGCCCGGTGATCGCAAAAAACGGGCAATCACGTAACTCCGGCACGCTGAGATCATCGTAAATACGAGTCGTTTGTGCCAAGCATCCGAATCTGGATCGTGTGACCACTGGGATGCTGCGACGGTTGTTAAGTGTGGGACACGGTACTATGTCGCTAAACGGACGGTCACAACCCGAGGAGCCCCTGTTATCAGTTTTTCTGAGATGTACGGGAGGGTAGAAGGCGAAATGCTTCTCCATCTCATAGGGGCAGCGAGACAACGGCAGACAGCTCTCTTCTTACGACCGCAACGGCCTTTCCCCTTGTCGTTAAGTGTGAAAAACAGTTCATAAAATCACTTCCTCCCCCCCACCCCCAGGACTGTTTTTCTCACACTTAACAACATTGGAAATTCTAGTCCCCATTTGCTTTTTGGGTCACTGAACGAATGGCTGTAAGTGGAGGACCTTGTTCCCTTATAAATTTAATCAAGAAAATATTGAGCCGGGGCAGGGCAGCCGGAAACAAACCCCCCTATTCATATTCCGAATTCTTTTCTTTTTTTTATTTCTCCTGTCTTTCCCTGCTACGTACCCAATGCCGGGGAGTCCGGCGCCCGGAAAGTTTGCCTGGACACACAGCAACTGATGGCTAGGCTGTGGAGCATGGGTGCCTTGCCAGCTTCCGCCGGGGTGTTTCCTTTTGAGGGAGGGCTTCCCCCGGGTGTGCAGGCCGGCGGCGGTGTGGATGTAGTCGGCCGAAAGCAGAGGCAGCTCTTCTAAGTCCTTGGCACTCAGCTGGACGACGTGGGTGGGCGACAGCGAGCGGATGACGTCGATCAGCAGCAGCAGGCCGGCCCCTGGGAGGCGGGGTGGGTGGGGGGGAAGGAGGACCAGAGTGAGATGGAAACCACCCACCGCGATGGATCACCCACCGCCAGGGTCTTGCTTGGCCCATCTCCTGCCTCTCAGCTGGGTGGTTTACTTGTGGATGTTTCGCGACCTGGCTAGGGTACATCATCAGTGCTAGAAGGGAGTGGGGTTTGTAGAAAGGAGGAGGAGGAAGAAGAGGAGGAAGAGGAAGAATGCGGCAGCAGAAGCAGAAGAGAAAAAGAAGAAAGAAAAAAGAAAGGAGGAAGAAGGAAGAAGGAAAGAAGGAAGGAAGGAAGGAAGGAAGGAAGGAAGAAAGAAAGAAAGAAAGAAAGAAAGAAAGAAAGAAAGAAAGAAAGAAAGAAAGAAAGAAAGAAAGAAAGAAAGAAAAGAAAAGAAAAGAGGAAGAGGAGGAGGAGGAGGAGGAGGAGGAGGAGGAGGAGGAGGACGAAGACTGGCTTAGCAGACTGCCACCTACCTTTCATCCACCCCATGGTGTTGATCAGCAGAGGGACGTCTCTCGCGTAGCCCCCAAAGACATATTTCAGCGTGTCGAGGTAGCGCTCCGTGTCGCGCTCGCAGGAGATGTCCCCATAGAAGGCCATTTTGCGAGGGGGCCGCTGTTGGGCGAATGGCGGGCCTGAAAATTGCAGCAGTCCGAGGGTCAATTCCATAGATTTCGGAGCCAGTGGGAAGGTAAACTCGAGATAAACCCCCTCTGACTTCCCCCCCCCCCTTTTTTTAAAATTCCCATTGAGGGTTTTCTGCAGGTTAAGTCCTCGGCTGAACGGCCGCGATCGAGGCCCAGGGCTTTTGTTGCTAAGCGAGGCTGTTGTTGAACCTCGTCCCGTTTTATGACTTTTCAGTAGAACAAAAGCAGTTGTTAAGTGAATCTGGCAGTCGGTTAAGCGAACCTGCGTTGATTTGGCTGGTTGGAAGCCGGCTGGGAGATGGTAGCTAAAGAAGGGCCGCGATTTGCTTAAGTTGTGAGGTACAAAAGATGGTAAAATCAGGTGAAATTTATCTATTCTCTCTCCTCTCTTTTGTTCTCTTTCTTTTTCTCTGTATCCCTCTCTATTTCTGTCTCATCTTTCTCTCTCTTTCTCCTGTCTCTCTCTCTCTCTCGTTCTCTGTCTTTCTGTCACTGTCTCTTTGTCTCTTTCACTTTGTGTCCCTATTTCTCTCTCTCTTTCTATCTCTCTCTGTCTCTTTCTGTCGGTCTCTCTCTCTCGTTCTCTTTCTCTGTCTTTGCGTCCGTATTTCTCTCTCTTTCTGTCTCTGTCGCTCTGTCTCTCTCTCTTTCTCTGTGTCCCTATTTCTCTCTGTGTCTCTCTCTCTCTCGTCTCTTTCCGTCTGTCTGTCTCTTTCTCTCCTTTACTGTCTTTTCCCCCTCTCTTAATAACCAACCTGCTTAGCAACAGAAATTGTGGGTCCCCCTGTGGTCTTAAGTCGAGAACTATCTGCAGACAGCCACGGGGTGGTTTATTTTGTTCCTCCTTTTACCTCTACCGCTCGTCCTCCTCCTCATCTCAAAAGCTCCTCTGGCTGTTTTTGCAAAGAGGGCGGGGTTTTTTGTTTTTAAAGCTTTTTTTAAAAAAAGATCCCGCAAGGCACCTACCCAAAAGGGGCTCCCGCACATTGACCAGGGAAATGCACCCTGGTGGGTTGAACTCTGGCTGCCCCAAATCGCATTCCAGGTATTCGAGGCAGGGAAGGCTGGAATTTAAAAGGGGAGAAAAAACAGTGAAGAGAAAAAACGGAACGCAAAACAAACAACAGACCGAGATTAAGGCAGCCGGGGGGACGGGGGACGGGGGGAGATCCCTCCCCCGCTTACTGGTTTAGTAAAAGATTCATCAGGTATCTGTTAAACGTGGACTTTCCGGTGCTTTTCGGGCCGCAAACTAAGATAACCGGGCAGCCTTCGTCTTCCACTAAAAAAAAAGCAAGCAAGCAAAGAGCCTGGATGAGATTTGGGGGGGCGAAGATTCAAGAATTCAGCCCGGGAAGGGAATCCAGAGCACAGGGAATCTCTGGGGATCCACCAGCAGGAGTTGGAAGTCAGTGTTTCCCCCACCCCTTTTTCTCTGCACTTTTTCCCTCCTTCCTCTTTCGTTCCCGTTTTCCTCCTATTTTCTTTTGGGGTTTCTACATTTTGCTCAATTAATTAACCCATATTTGACCAGAAGTCACCGCCCCCGAGAGAAAGACCTGCTCCTAAAGACAATCCCGCTCCCGCTGTCCCTGAGCTACCCACCCTGGCAAGCCCGGACCAGCTCCCCGATGGCCGAATCCATGCTTTCGGATATCCGCAGGCCGCTGCTGGGCTCCAGCCGCACCAGGCCGGCCGATGCCAGCACGGTATCCTCTGGAATGAAAGGGGGAATACGTTGCTTCTAGAGAGGGAAAGAGAGGAGGGGGATTAGCCGAAAGGGACCTGCAAGGGGGGCCGGGGAGGAGGTGAAAGGGACCCCGAGGCAAAACTCAAGAGGAAGGCATGCTGGCGTTTTGCTCCTCTGCCCAGAGCAACGGTCACTCCAGACACAATCTTTCTCCTTCCTTCGTTTGGAATAATACCTTTATACCTTTATTATCATTGCATCCCACGAATACAATGAAACTTGAAAGAGGCTACAACACAGTGCCCCAAACACCACATCACAATCACACTGCAAGAGTATTTAAAAATTAAAATAATTAAAATAATCATAATTAAAAACCTAGTCTAAAATCTATCCTTCCTTCCTTTTTCCCTTCCTTCCTTCCCTCCCCTTCCGTTTATCAATTTCTGCAGCAGGTCACCTCAGTCTGTCACTGAGGGATTTACAAATTATACAGACACATACAAATCTACACACATCATTCATTCATACGCGTACAACGTTACGTCTAAAACAATATGCCAAAAGTGGTTTTTCCAAAAGGCAAATTGAACTTTCTTGCTATTTCTCCTCCTCCTTTTTAGGAAAAGGTTTTGCCTCTCAGCCAAGAAGCTTCTTCGGTTCTTCAGTGAACTTTGCTTAAAGCCACCCTTCGAAATTGTTGCAACAGCAACTGAAGACTTAGCTGTCTTTAGGCCACCCTGGGACTCACTTTCGGTCTGAAGATCTTGGCGAATTCCGGCTGGCTGAGAATGAACTTGGCCTCCGGCGTGTCCAGCTGTTCCAGCAAGAGGAGGGAGCAGCCTGGCCCAAAGTTTTTGAGCAGCTGGCCTCTGGCCTCTGAAAAAGAACGAAGGGAAAACCGATTTATTTTCATTTACTCATTCAATTGATTTGCTCACCAAAAGGCAACTCTACGTTCTGCTGTTAGAATTGCATATACAGCCAGCCGGGTCTAGTGGTTGAGACAAGGGCTAGACACTAGGGGGTGGTGAGTTCTAGTTTCTCTCGAGGCACGAAAGGCGGCTGGGTGTCTTTCCGCCAGCCTCTCTCTCTTTCAGCCCAGCCCAACACGCAGGATCGTTGTTAAGCGGGAAACAGGAGGACGAAGGCGTGCCGGATATCTTCTCCACCTGCGGTTATTTCGTCCACCCAGTGAAGGTGTGACACGGAAGAGCAAAGAAGCCCAACGTGAAACCAACCTGGTCACCTGGCGCTCCTTACCCTGGGGCACAAAGTGAGCTCGCAGGACGGCTCTGGCCTCCACTTTCATCTCCTTCTCTGATTTTTCCGGGTCCCTGAGGCCGTTGGTGGCTTCGATGGTGAGGGCGCAGTAGGTGTGGGGGGAATAGAGGTCGTAAGGGGGCTGGTCCGGAGCGATGGTGAACCCCAAAACCCGCACGGATCCATACAGGCACGTCAGGCGACACTTCCCAGCAAAGGTCAGAGTCTGGAGAGGAAAAACAGAGCGAGGTTGGAAAGAGACGCATGATGCGGGCGTTCCCCGACTTACGACGGTTCGTTGAGCGACCCAAGGTTACGACGACGGCTTGAAACAAGCGACTTTGGATTGTTTTTCACACTTAACGACCCCTGCGCGTCCCTGTGGATCAAAACTGGGGCTCTCGGCCACGGATTCAGACTTACGACGGTCGTGGTGTCTCGGGGGGGGGTGTCCCATTTTTGCGACCTTCCCAAATGAGCAAAGTCAGCAGGGAAGCCAGATCCCCTTAAGAAACCCCGTTGCTAACTTTAAAAAACAGCGGCAATTCACTTAACGCCCAAGGTCGTAAAATGGGCAAAACTCACTTAACAACCGTTTTGCTTGGCCATGGGAATTTTGGGGCTCTCTTGAGGACTGCCTGTATTTGGGATTTAGGCGGGGGGGGGGGGGGGCCAAGCCCAGAAATGACACCTAAAGCCCCCCCAAAAGGGGAGGAGCCCCCCAAAGATCCACCCACAGCGAACTGCCATTCAAATAGCAGCCAGACGCCTAAGCAGCATGTAAACACACGCTAGGCCCCGCCCCCTAAGAAAATTTACATAACCCCTCCCGTTTCGTTTGCATAGCCCCGCCCACACCCACTTCCTTCGCAGGGAGCAGCACCACCGCGCGGCCATCGTGGGCATCGGCGTAGGTAGCCGGCTCAGCCGGGAGCTCCAGCGGAGGCGGGGTTTCTTGGCGAGGTGCCCCGTTGTGGAGCCGCTTCAGGCCGGCCGAGCGGCGGCGGCGGCGACCCATCCGAGCCTCGCCGGAGCAACGAAGAGGTCTCCACAGCGACGGTGCAGCCGTGGTCTCGCGAAATCTCGAGGACTCTCGCGAGAGGACGGCCCGCCACGCCTTCTCCGCCCTCCTCCTCCTCCTTTGGTGCTCATAGAGCTGCGAAAGTGTAGATGAGCCCCTTCTTCAGTAGGTTTCCATCTTCCGGGAATGTTTTAGCGAGTTGAATTAAAAGGAAGCCCCCCCGCCCCCCAACGATATGCAAAGAGTAAAATGAAGATTATTGGTTTATTTTTTTAGACGATGCGAGGGGGAAACCCTTTCCTAAATATTCATTTGCCCCCTTGCAGTTCCAATTCAAGGAGATGAAATCACACAGAGGAGGCTATCAGAGACTTCTGAGGATGGGTGGGCTTCGGCTCCCAGAATTCCCCTCCTTAAGCAAAGCTGCTGCAGAAATTTAAGGCTTATTTTAAGAGGGGTAGACTTCAGCACAAATTCTACTGTTGAAATCCATTTATCTCAAAAACAGATTAAAAATGCTATGTTATTTTTTTAAAAAAATAAATAAGAGGGCAAAAGCCACGCCTCTCTCTAAATCAGTCCCTCCTCCCCTGGGATCACCAGTCCCATTCACGGGCTGGCTGGGAAGCATGTGCTACGTGGTGCACCGCCTCCCTCTCTCTCTCTCTCTCTCCCTCCCCCGCACGTGGCCCGGGGGGGCGTGGCCGTTGGGGGGGGCGTGGCCCGCCCGTAATTAGCATACCGCGCCCCTCCGGTGGTGACGTCACGCGTGTCTCTGCCCGGGCCAAGATGGCGGCGATCCGATCCTCTTGCGAGGTGAGCCCGGGGCGCCTGGGGTGGAGGTTGCGGGGCTCTTTACTTGGCTGAAAGGGCTGGGAAGGGGGCAGGCAGATCCTTTTTGTGCCGGGCTGGAGATGATGGGGGGGCATCCCTGCAGGCAGGGCTGGTTTGCAGTAAGAAGGGGTGGGACTCTAGGACCCATAAGGCTGTGCTGGCCCTTGCACGCCCATTGAACTAGGACTACCTTTGCAAAGACTGACACACGCACACACCCCAGGGCGAGCTGGAGTTGCACCGAGGTTGGTGGGGGGTGGGACTCCAAGACCCATGCGCCCCTTCCGGCCCTTGCATACCTTTTGTACGCTCATTGCATGCCCCTTGAACGAGGAACCACCCCCCTTTGCAAAGACACCCCCCCCCCCAAGGCCGAGCCCGAGTTGTACTAAAGTTGGTGCGGGTGGGACTCCAAAACCCATGCACTTCTTCCGGCCCCTGGGCAGCATTGCATACCATTTGCACATTCGTTGCACCCCCGTTGCATGGGAACTCTCTTCCTGCCTTTGCAAAGACATTTATCTTGGTGCAAACGCTCTCAGTGCACATAAAAGAAAAGAGACATTCGTCAAGAGTCAAGAATCATCAGGCACTTTGTAAATAGTTGGACCGTGTTGAGGGAATTATGTTTTTTAGTAACGCTGCCGCCCCTCCTTTCTCTCCCAGCGTGCCATGGAGGGGGCCTTTGCCCAGCACAGCGTGCGAATCCTTCAAGAGCTCAACCGCCAGCGCCAGAAGGGCCAGTTTTGCGATGCCACCCTGGCCGTGGGCAGCCTGGTCTTCAAAGCCCACTGGAGCGTCCTGGCCTGCTGCAGCTCCTTCTTCCAAACCACGTACGGTGCCGATGGTGGCGCCTCCCGCAAAGTCACCCTCCCGGAGACCTTCATGGAGGCCTTCACCCTCCTCCTTGACTTCTTCTACACCGGCCACTTGGCCGTCACCCCGGACAACCGGGACCGGCTGCTGGAGACGGCCAAGGAGCTCTGCGTCCCTGAGGCCATCCAGCTGTGCCAGGAGTTCCCATCCGGCCCCTCGCAGAGCGGCCAAGTTCCCGTCGACCGAGATCCCAACGCCACTCCGCCGGCGGAGGAGCCGACTGGCGAGGCTGAGCCTCCTGGCCCGCCGGACGTGGAAAGTCCCCGGATCCGGGGCATCAAAGGAGCTCAGGGGCCCCCAGACGGCCCCGGCCTCCCTCGGGGGAAGTTGAAAAGGCTCCCCAAAACAAACGTTGTAAGCCGCCTGGGCGACGTAAAGGATACCCCGGAATGTAAGGAACTTAAACGGCCCCTGAAAAACGAAGCCGCCGAGGACGCGGGCGCCAGTCACGAGGTGGCGTGCGGAGTAACGGTGCTCTCTAGGAATTGCCCTTGTCTGCTCCTGACCCAGAAAACCAGGGGGGAGGGTGAAGGGGGGGAAGGAGAGGGAGGGGAGAAGGTGCGGGGGTCTTGGAAAGTCATTAGCAGTTTGCCGCAGGTTTGGAGAGTGGGGAATTTGGGGTGCCACCTGCCTATTTTTTTTAAAAAAAATGTTTGGACTCGTCAAGGGACCAGCCCTCATTGAGGTCCTGGGACAATCTAGTATTCCACAAGTAGCCGTGTTCTTCCTTCCCAGCAGGAGACCCCAGAGCTCCTGGGATCGAGCGATCTCCCTTCTGAGGATCTCAGTGGAGGAAGGGAAAAAGGTGACACGGATGAAGATTACGTCCCTGGTCAGGAGAGCGCCCGGGCGAGAAAAAGACCGTCCTTAACCAGAGCCTCTCGCAGCAGCTCCAAAAAACCCGGAAACGGGCACAATCACAAGGCTGCGGCCCTCAGACCCCGGCGAGGCACGGCAGAACCGGTTGAATGTCCCACCTGCCATAAGTCTTTCCTGAGCAAATATTACCTGAAGGTCCACAACAGGTTAAGTTTGGGGTGTCTGGGGAGGAAGGGAGGAGGAAGAGGAGGCTTCTGGGAACCTGTAGAAGGGAAGTGGGGGGTCTTTGCTCTCGTTGGGTGGTTCTCCTGTGTTGCTGGCTGCTTGGGCTGGAGATGCACTGGCCTGTTTGAGGTATTGCTATCTGTGCTTTGTGAAGCCACGTTCCCTGGAATGACCACCAATGTCCGACTTTCCTCACTGGAAATGACCAGTGATCAACCTCACTTCTTGGAATGACCATTGATGAGTCAGTCTTCTAGGAAAGACTGTCTTCAATCTCCTTGGTCAATCTCATTCCCTGGAATGACCAGTGCTCAGTGTTATTCCCTGGAATGACCAATGGTCAACCTCGCTCCCTGGAATGAGCAAAGCCCGACGTTGCTAATTCGACCCCCTTTTATTTTATTTTTTATATTTTCCTCCATCCCTTGCAGGAAGCACACGGGGGAGAAGCCGTTTGAATGTTCCAAGTGCGGGAAGTGCTACTTCCGGAAGGAAAACCTGCTGGATCACGAAGCCAGGAACTGCGTGAACCGGTCAGAGCAGGTATTCCAAACGGCAGCTCCTTCCCGGTTGGAGAGTTAGGAGGGTCGCCGACTTTGGGGAGCCACCAATTTGGGGGCCCCCGTAGTTGCGTGGGTAGGAAGCCCAACCGTTGGCCAAGTCATCCTCTTAGAAAAAGAAAGCTGGCCTTGGGTTATTTCAAAGCCGGTCTCGGAAGTTCTCCAGAACCTGCTAAGAGGAAACCAGCTGTTTCACACGGTTGGGAAGGTTGGTGGAGTAAGATGGAAGATGCCAACTCGTAAAGCATCCCTGGCCTCCTTTTGAGTTGCCTTAGGGAGGGAGGAGGAAAACCCTGGAGGAGCAGCAAGGGAATCAAAAACCAGAAGTACATTCCATGCGTAGCTTACCGAGGCTGTCTCCCTGGTTACCGATCCGGTTGGAGGGGCGTAGTCCCCAGAGTCTCGGTTGGAGAATGTGACTTATGACGCACCAGTCATGAAGGTGCTTCGTTGGAGAATGTGATTCATGACGCACCTCCAGTTGGAGAATGTGATTCATGACGCGCCCTGGGAGGAAGGGGGAAACAGGGTCATAGGTGGGCAGTCAATTACATGGGGCAGAGCCGGCTGCCCTTGGGAAAAGTGCTGATGTGCTGCTCCTAATAAATCATTGGGTTTCTTTTGAAGTTTGGCTCGGCGCTCATGACTTGATTAGGGCATCCTTCGGAACCCCGGCAGAAGGCTTGTTCGGGGTTCCAGCTCGACTCTACCTCTCTTGTCTCCCCCTCCCCTCCTGCCAGGTGCACACCTGCTCTGTCTGTCAAGAGGTCTTCAAGAAGCGGGTTGAACTCCGCCTGCACATGGTCAGCCACACGGGCGAAATGCCTTACAAGGTGAGCCAGCCTGCCTTGCCCGTGAGCGTTGCTGGGCGCAAGCGGGGTGACAGGTGGCCACGCTGAGGAATTGCTTCCCCAGGCACGGCAACCCACGCTGCCCGGCCGTTACCGCTGTAGGTGAAAACGGACGCGTGTCTTGCAGAGTCCAGCTGGGTGCGTGTCTTGCATTCTGCTGGGAAAAGCCGGGAATTGCCAAACGTGACCCAATTGAAGCGTGCCAGGGAAGGGGGAGGAGAACCAGCTCCAGCCCTCCCCCTGTCCCCTCCCTCTGTTGTGGGGGGTGGGGGCACCTTGGCACTGAGCGGGGCCTGTCCTGTTTTGCAGTGCTGTTCCTGCATCCAGCAATTCATGCAGAAGAAAGAACTGCAAAGCCACCTCATCAAGTCGCACGGGGCCCCCAAGCCCCACGCGGTGAGCAAGCGCCAGCGGGGTGTCACAAGCCCCCTGAGACTTGGCAGGAGGAAGGGAGGGTCCCCCGCCCGCCCCCCCAACCACACCCTCCTCACCCCTCCCCATCCCTTCTCCTCCAGTGCTCCTCCTGCCCCAAATGCTTCCTCTCCCGCACGGAGCTGAGCTTCCACGAAGCCTTCAAGCACCGGGGCGAGAAGCTCTTCGTCTGCGAGGAGTGCGGCCACCGGGCCTCCAGCCGGAACGGCTTGCAAATGCACGTCAAGGCCAAGCACAGGCAGGTGCCGGCGGGGAAGGGCGGGCCCGCCGGGCTGCGGGGAAGGGCGAGCTTTGGCTTGCTGCGGCCTATCTGACGGGGGCGCTGCCTCCTCCCGCCAGGAACGAGCGGCCGCACGTCTGCGAGTTCTGCCAGCACGCCTTCACCCAGAAAGCCAACCTCAACATGCACCTCCGGACCCACACGGGCGAGAAACCCTTCCAGTGTCACCTCTGCGGGAAAACCTTCCGCACACAAGGTACGGAGGGACGTCCCGGGTTTCCCCGAAAATAAGACCCCTAAGAGATTTATCGGGTCGTTAAAAGGAGACGATGAACCAGGATCAGGTGCGCGTGTGTGTGTGTGGGGGCTTCTCCCCCACCCGTGCCGGGAAGGACGCCCAAGAGATCGGTCACAGGGTTGAGACAAAGCCACGCCCCGCAGGTTCATCTATTGCCTTGATTTCTGTCCTCGTCCGCAGCGAGCCTGGATAAGCACAACCGGACCCACACGGGCGAGCGCCCCTTCAGCTGCGAGTTTTGTGCCCAGCGGTTCACTGAGCGGGGTCCGCTCCTCCGGCACGTGGCCAGCCGCCACCAGGAAGGACGGCCACATTTCTGCCAGATCTGCGGGAAAACGTTCAAAGGTAAACGGCTGGAGCGGGGAAACCCATGCTGCGTTTCTCCCGCGCTGCAAAGGCAGAAACTCACCTGGTGGCACCCTTTCCTTGAGGGGGGGCGGAAGAGGAGCAGGGAAGGCCTGTCTGACTCCAGACCCTGCACGCCCTTTGGAGACTCTCGGTGGAGACCCCAACACCAATTTTTAATTGATTTTTTTTTTTTTGGTCCTCGTAGCGGTGGAACAGTTGCGAGTCCACGTCCGGCGACACAAAGGGATGCGGAAGTTTGAGTGCACGGAATGTGGATACAAATTCACACGGCAGGTATTGTGTGTGTGTGTGTGTGTGTATGTGTTCCTTTTTTGCCTTCTTATCGGTTCGAGGCAGGGAGGAGTCCTCTCAAACCTCCCGTGTCCCTAAGCCCTTAGCTAAAAAAGTTATCCTCTGACGACCTCTGAGGCCCCTTCCAGTCGTATTAATTGGGTCCTGAAGGTGACACTTGAGGTGGTTGGAATTTAGGGACCTTCCTTGCCCCGGAAGCCTGTTTGACTTCCTCGCTGTCTCTCTCTCTCTCTCTCTCTCCTCCGCCAGGCTCACCTGAGACGCCACATGGAAATCCACGACCGGGTGAAGAATTACAACCCTCGCCAGAGGAAGCTACGCAACCTGGTCATCGAGGACGAGAAAGTGGTGGTTGTGGCTCTGCAGGCCCCCAACGTCCTGGAGGTGGGCTCTGCGGAGGTGATTGTGGAGGCCCTGGCCCAGAGCGCCGCCCCCAGCGTGGATCTCTCGGCCGGACAGAGACTCTGCCCCGCCGAGAATTTGGGCCCCGCCGAAGTCACGGAACAGACCTTCCTCATAACTATCCCGAACAATTGCGGGATGTAGCGGGGTGCTCCCCATAATAAACGATTAACCAAGCGTTTTGTCTGGAATGGCCATGGGGCCTCCCCCTTTGGGCAGGGGGTTGGACTAGACGACCTCTGAGGCTCCTCCCAATGTTGTTAATTCTGTCATCCCGGATCGATTAACTTGCCTCTAGAAGTTGTTGATGCTCCACCTCCGGAGGCTTTTAAGAAGAAACTGGAAATTGTGAATTTTCACCCAGCGGGGATGGGATTTAGACCCCTCCGTGCAAAACACATCCCCTCTGCGGTCTCTCTCTCTCTTTTCTCTCCTCTCCCTCTCTCTCTCTCTCTCTCCCATCTCCCTCTCTCGCTTTCCTCAATCAGATTCCGGCAGAGTCAACAAACACATTTCTTTTATTTGGCACGTTTCAAGTTCTTTCAAAGGAAAGCTTTACCAAAAACCAGACTATTCTTTGCTTCGAAGGAAAAAGAAATCTACAGTACGTTAGGCCAAGTGCAAGGACTACATTTAAAACGTTCAATAAATACAAAAAAAGGAACGGAGATTGCGAACTCTTCCCATTCTTTTGAAATTATTCTCATACATTGGAAGGGATTAAAAGCAGAACCACGCGAAACGGCCACGGCCGCCCGGAAAAACTAGCCCGTCTTTAAATAGCGATAGTCCTCGACTTAATGACTGATGGACCCCGCCCTCAGAATACAAGTAAATACGAGTCGGGCCGAGCGTCCGGATTTTGAACACGGGTTCACGGGGGAATGCTACAAGCGGTCGTAAGTAAACGGGCCATAAGCCGCTTTTTTTGAGTGCCCTTGTAACTTTGAACAGTCACTAAGCGAAGCATTGTAAGTCAAGGACTATCTGGAGGTTTTCTTTTCTTTTTTTTTTAGCAATTGCAGAGTTGCAGTGGGTAAAACGGAGAACGAAGCAGCAACGCAAGAAGGAAATCATTCCCCCCCGCCCTGCGTTGCTGCTTCGGTCTCTGTGTTTTCATCCATTCTGGGTCAGTGCATAGAAACTAAAAAGTCTATAAAAATATCCTTTTCTCCCATCGTAGAGATTACAGGCCATGGGGAATAGTCTTTAAAAAAAAAACTACAAAAGGTAATCGTTTATTTTTCCCAAGATGCTAGTCCTCTTGAGGAATGAATGCCAGAGGTAGGGTGTCAATTCAGCCTTTTTTTTCTTTTTAAAGCAACTTTAAAAATCCCTTAATTTGGTAAATTTAAAATGTCTTTTTTTCCTGCCAAAGTTTAACAAGTGGGGAAAAACAAGCTGAAATAATTTCTGAGTGGATCAATACGGAAGGGCACCACATTGGCTTGGTTGCCATTTTGCTAAAGCGGAAGTTGGTTTAGTTGTGGTTTATTGAATGGACTGTTGCCTGGGTAAAGAAAGCCAGGCTGGTACGAAACACACCGTGAATGAAATTAACCAGGATTATCCTACCTGGAAGAAGGGAATTTGCTGGGGATATCCCCTTGCCCTGCAGAGGATCCACAAACCATATTCGCGTTTTTTTAATTTTGCAAAAAATCCACTCCTAAAATGCAATCGATCGGTCCTTGTGACGCCACATAGGGCAAAAAATCAAGGCTCCCCCCTCAATCTAAGGCACACCCAAAATGGGGTTCAGTTGAGCCAACTGGCACACACAGGCTTTTCTGTTCACACATCCTGCACGGCAGCTCAATTCCAGCTGGCGCGCCTTATAACCATCATTCATGGTTTATGACCCAAGCATTAACACGAGGCTTTCCTTTCGCCTCCAAGGCACACTGGCTCAATGTGCAATTTCTTCCAGGAAAATCAAAATATTACGGCCTCTCTCTCTCTCTCCAGATGCAGAATGGCAGAAATGTAAATGGGGGTGGGGTGGGCACCGTAAAGGACATCCAGTCCAACCCCGTCACTCAGTGCGAGGACAGGCAACACGATCCATTCCCCCCACTCACCCCTAGCAAATACCAAGGAATGGATGGCATGCCATGTCGAAAGACGGAATCTCTGGTCAACCTGACTGGGTGACGACAGACAAGCAGAACCTAGGAAGGATCCCCTTGAGGTCATCCATCCCAACCCCAGGGGAGGGAAAATATCATTTTTAGAGGATTTTTTTGTTTTTACCAGTAAAGAAAACTTGACTTATGAATTCTGTCCAAGGCCAAGAAAGGGGAATGGACACGTTCTGGCTTGGCTTTGCACCCCAGGCCGCATTTCTGACCCTTCTCACATGGAAGACCTTCCCTTCATGGCTCCCCCCACTCTTCCACCCCCGTGCCTGAACCCCAAAACCTCTGCCCACCCTCCACCCCCAATTAATCGTTCAGGAACCACCCTGCAATGCCACCCCGTTCCCGCATTCGCCAAAGAGGAGATTGGCGGAACTGCTAGGACAGGACCAAGTGTGCCAACCCACTTCGGCAACGGGGTGCCCTCTGCCTTCTAACCCCGAGGGGTCCCACCGGACCACCGACAAACCACAACAGCCGACGACCCCTCGAGCCCCTTAACGCAGCTCCTGCAGGTCTTGTCGCGGAGGGTTGGGGGCGAAGGGGTCTTCCAGAGCCCGCTTCTCCTCCTCTTCCTCCAGAGCCGTTGGCATGAACTGACGGAAGATACTGACACTGTTGTGCCAAAAAATGGGCTCCGGCAATTGGCCGGCCACGCTCCATTTCCGGGTCTCGGGATCGTACGATTCAATCGTGCTGGAGAGTTCAAAAGTATTGTCGTAACCGCCGGAGACGTAAAGTTTGCCTCCTAGGACGGCCAAGCTTCCTCCGACGTGCACCTAGAATGGAGGGAAGGAAAGAAAACGCGCCAAAATTATAATTGATGACAATTGGTTGCATGGTCAGCCAGATGTTCAGACTGGACCTGGTGTTCTTATCCAGCTGTTGAGTCCGTCCCAAGGATGTGGGAAGAGACAGGCATGATTGACAACGAATTTTGTCGTGGGATTTAAGCTGTTCCAAGCCAAGCTGCCTTTCGCAATTGACTGATGGGGATTTTGTCAATGCCAATGGTTATTAGGAGGGGCGGTCGCACAATCAGCCAGAGTGGATTTGACAATTTTGATCATTATCGAGTCCGTCCCAAGGGCCTGGGATAGACAGAGGTTGCTGTTTGATGCTGTTAAAGTTAATTCTGAGAACTGAAGCCCGCTCCTCTTAAATTTGCAAGACCCCCTACCTACCTGGAGCATCGGAGGGATTTTGTCCCATTGATTCTTGGTGGGGTTGTAGACATCCACTTCAGCTGAGTCGTCTCTGCAGGAGAAGAAAAAGAATAGATAATAATAATTATTAATGGCTAAGGCGGGACTAGAACTCGCCGTCTCCTGATTTCTAGCCTGACGCCCTAAACACAACACCCAACTGGCTCTCGTACCCGAATATCCTTGTTATTAATCTTAGATTTTAGGGTGTTATCAAGCAGAGCTTCAGATTTCTTGACGGAAAGGAAACCTTTTTTGCAAGTTTGCCCCGCTTAATATCCCTAGAGATCAGTCTGCTTACGAAACACCCCCAAATGCACCCTGCGCAAAATCAGCCCTGCTCTGCCTGTTCCTCGTTTTACCCAGAACCTTCCAGAAGAGTTGTCGGCCAGGAGTTGTGAGTTAAGCACAGTGTGTTCCTTTGGCCGGCTCCAGTTGTGAAACGCCAAGTGTGACAGCAACAGGTGCGACCCAGGAATTGGGGGGGGGGGGGGAGAGGGGGGGGAGGGAGAAAAAAAAAATTGTTTGGTCACCTCCACGCCGGAGACACAAACCTATTGGAGCTGCCACAAACAGGAGGCCAAAATTAGAGGTGGCCCTTCACTGATGACCACAACGGAGTCGCACCATTTCTGCTGGTAAGTTGAGACGTTCGTTCAGTGGACATTACGACTTCTTTAGCCACGGTTGCTAAGCGAATCCCTGCAGCTCTTAAGCTAGTAACATGGTTGTCAAGCAGCATCCCGCGGATGCTGCTTGTCGGAAGGTGGCCAGAGGGAAATCGCGTGACACGGCGACGTCATAAATACGAGTTGGCCAGTTGTCTGGATTTTAATCACCCGGTCGTGACGTCCCTAAGTGTGAAAAGTCCCTTTTTTCCAGTGCTGTTGTAACTTTGGATGGTCATTAAATGAACGTTTGTAAGTCTATTTTTAAATAATAATAATAATAATAATAATAATAATAATAATAATAATAATAA
>NW_020769456.1:901772-912281 GCF_900518735.1 Pseudonaja textilis
GGCATGGCTGGCACTCTTGAAAGTGGCTGCATCTTCCTAGCACAGCCCGAAGGGCGGCTGTTTGCCAGGAGCCTTGTAGGGATTGAGAAAAGATGCAGAAATCGGGGAGGGGGGGGGGAGGGGGGAGAGAGGGGGGGAATGTGGCCCACAGCTGGACTCATTAAAGCTGCCATATCTTTTCTGCAATTGGACAGCCGCAGAGAGTGGCTATCCCCCGTCATATATGATAAAAATGCAGCAATGTGGGTGGGAACTTGGCACAGCTGGCACTCTTGAAAGCAGCTGCGTCTTTTGTGCCTTTGCATCTTTTTTTGCACAGCAATGAATAGTGGCTGTTTGCCAGGACCCTAGTAGAGATCTGAGAAAAGATGCAGAAATAGGAGCGGAGGAGGGGATGTGGGCCATAGCTGGAATCATTAAAGCTGCTACTTCTTTTCTACAATTGGACAGCAACCGTTCTCCCACTCCCCTCAGGTCCCTTGTGGTATATGAGAAAATAGGCAGAAATGTGGGAGGCGGGGAGGAAACTTGGGCCACGGCTGGCACTCTTTAACGTTGCTGCATCTTTTCTGCCATTGCATTTTGTCTACAAATGCACAGTCGCCAAGGGACGTTTGTCCGGCTTGACAAAAGGTGCAGAAATAAGGCGGGCAGGAAGGAAAGGAAATAGGGGACGCAGCTGCAACTATTTAAAGCAGCCACATCTCTTCTGTGATTCCATGCTTCCTTCAACTGCACAGCCACTAAGGAACTTTTTCTCAGGATCCTTTGTGGTGCTGGAGAAAAGATCCAGAAACGGGGCGGGAGTGGGGAATGTGGGCCAACACTGCCACTCATTAAAGTTGCCACATCTTTTCCGCCAGTGCTGCCGAGAGGATCCCTTTGTGGTGCTGGAGAAAAGATCCAGAAACGGGGCGGGAGAAGGGGGAAAGAAATGGCCACGGTTGGAACTCTTTAAAGCCACTGCATCTTTCCTGCAATTGCACAGCCATCCTTGGTGGCTCCTCCCACATCTTTGGAAATGCTGGGGTAGCTTTAAAGAGCTGCGAAAAGGGGGTTCCTTCTGCCCCCTGCCTTGAGTTCCCACAGCACTTTCTAAGGAAAATAACTCAGCGTGGCTGTTTTTGAAGAGTTTTCTCGTGCTTGCAGGATACGTCTGGCTGGAGCAGTGCCAGCTCCCCCAACAGCACCCGGGGGGCCATTGACAGCGATGGAGGGGACCCCCCTTTGGGACACCTCTCCCTGCCAGGAAAAGCCCGGAAGACCTTCAGCCAACTCAAACATGGCAAGGCTTATTCCTCCCTCTACCAGTGGTCGAAGCCCAACGGGTTTTTGGTGGACCGGAAAAAAATGGAGAAGTTCCGGAAGAAACGGCGGCTGGTGAGGAAGGATGTGGCGCTGCCGGACGTCCAATACCCCGGAGACGAAGAAGAGGAGGAGGAGGAAGGGCTGCGGGAGAGAGAAGGAGAAGAGCCGTACGCCGAGACCCCGCTCAGCCCGTCCTCCGAAGGCGATGCTCAGTCTTCCACAGGCCGCTGCTCGGCCTGGGATTCGGACACCCCCTCGAATCCCCCCTACCCAGCCGCCGCCCCGGAGGAGCAGAGCCTCGTCCAGACGGTGGGCAAGAGGACCATCATACGGCAGGGGAAGCAGGTGGTCTTCCGAGACGAAGACGGCAGTGGAGACGATGAGGACATCATGGTGGACTCAGGTAAAACCTGGTGGGAACCTCTCGCCCTCGGAGCCCCATAGGAAGATGGCGGGAAGCGGGAGAGAGGGTGGGGGTCGCTGGTGTTACAGGCCCTTGGAGGATGGGGGTATCTCCTCGGCAGTGTTTCTCTACCTTTTTAAGACGGGTGGATTTTCAATTTCCCAGAATTCCCCAGCCGATCCCCATTGGACTTCGGCTCCCAGAATTCTCCAGGCTGCTGGAGGAATTCTGGGAGTTGAAGTCCACGCGTGTTGAAGTCGCCACACAGTTAAGGAATCCTGCTGTACGGTAGGATGGAGATGGCTGATGCCAAGAAGGAAGCAGGAAGGAAGTCATTTGGAAGCAGGCTAGAGACTGGGAGACGGGGAGTTCTAGAACTGCCATAGGCAAGAAAGCCAGCGGGGTGCGTTTCGGCCAGTCGCCAGGAGACCGTGAGTTCTAGTTCCACTTTAGGCATGAAATCAGGTCGGTGACTTTGGGCCAATCACTAGGTAGCAGGGAGTTCTAGTGCCATCTTAGGCATAAAAGCCAGCTGGGTGACTTTGAGCCGGTCCTCTCTCTCTCAGCTTAGTCCACCTCACAGGGGTGGAAGAGTGAGGACTACTGGGTGTATCTGCTGCCCTGAAATAGTTATAGAATTAATAGATGCAGGGTAATAAATTAATATACCAAAGGCAGAGAAACAGACTGGGTGCGTTCAATCCTGCTCCTCCTAGAACCGAAAAGCAATCCAATCCCCAAAGTTTCCCCCCTTTTTCTGACATTTTTCCTCCCCGTTTTTCTGCACCTCGGCAGACGACGACTCGTGGGACCTGGTCACCTGTTTCTGCATGAAACCCTTCGCCGGGCGCCCCATGATCGAATGCAAAGAGTGCCACACCTGGATCCACCTGTCCTGCGCCAAAATCCGCAAATCCAACGTTCCCGAGGTTTACGTCTGCCAGAAATGCCGGGATTCCAAATTTGACATCCGGCGGTCCAGCCGTTCCCGGATGGGCTCCCGGCGGCATTTCCTGGACTAAGCCGGCGGTGGCCAAACCTGGAAATTTGGGAGTTTTGGGAGTCGGTAGGACCGGGGGTGGAGATCTGCGAGCCCGACCGCGAGGCCCGCCTATCTTCCGAATCACCGGATTTCCCGTCGGGAGTCAGAACTGATTCCCGGCTGCAAAAATTGGGGCGAAGGGGACTGGAGCGGGGGTGGGGGGTGTCTTCTCAGTTTCCTTGTCTTGGGGAGCAGAAAGGGAAATAACTGGGAGCTGACCAGCCACCCCATTCGCGGAGGGATTGAGTGCAACAAACAAACAAAAAAAAAACACAGCGGAAAGGACCTCTAAAGGAGACAAGAGGAAAACAAATAATCTCTCGTTATTCGAAGCACAAGATTTGGAAATCGGGACGGTTTGTAGAATTTGACTCTCTTTCCCCGCAGAGGTTAGTCCAAAGATTTGAGAAGCCCTCAATCCCACCAGCTGCGCTTGGAAGGACGAGAACGGCGCCTTCCCTTTTCGGAGGGAGGAGAATTTTTTTCTCCCTGGTGCTTCCAAGAACCAGCCAAGGGTCCGAAAAGCTGGACAAAAGCCCAGCGGGACGAGGGCGAGGGTCAGACCTCGTTTTCGGCTGTCCGTCGGTGCTGCCTTTGGACTTTACTGCCTTCGCCTCCTCCGACGGGCGAGGGTAGGTGGGAGAAAGTGGGAGAAGACACCCCCCGCCGCCGCCCGTAATCTTCGATCGATTTAAGTATGACATTCCTGGTCCGTTTCTGGTGTTGTGGTGTGAAGCCCCTTTGCCCACGTCCCAAACGTCTGTATGGGGGAAGGCGGATTCCTGGATCCTTCAAAAGACCCCTGGCGAGATCCACTGGGATCCCTTTCTCAACAGCTGGCATGCCTGGAGGAAATTTCCGGTTTCTTTTTCCGGGACTTTACGCCAGGATTTCATTTTCCGTTCCTTTTCCTCTTTGGTTTATCCACGTTGGTCGGATTGGGGGTGTGTGTCCCTACAACCCAAAACTCTGGGTCTTCCTCCCCCGTCCTGCCCAAAGCAGCTGTGTATCCAAGCTTTCGTCTGTGTACAATCTCCGTTCAAGAGCTTTAATTTTTTAAAACGACAATTAAAATTATTTGTTTTATGGAGTGCGGCCTCTCGAGTTCGAATCCCTCGCTTGGCTGTCTTCCAGCTGCGTTCTTTCCTCCCCACCCTCAAAAAAAAAGGCTTAAAAATAATGCAAAAGAAAATCAGGTGACATAGTAATTTGGGGGTATCATTGTACGTACACCCCAAAATCAATAAACCAACATGTTCTTTTAGATTACAGATAGTCCTTGACTTGCGACAATGGAGCCCAAAATTGATGTTGCTAAATGAAATGGGGGTTACGTGAAACTGCCCCATTTTACGACATGGTTGTTAAACAAAACTGGCTTCCCCCTCGACTTGGCTCATTAGGTCGCAGAAAGGGAACACGTTACACCAGCCCCCCCCCCCCCCCAGGAAACGCCGACCGTCGTAAATATGAGTCCGTTGCCAAACGCCTGAATTTTGACCACGGGGATGCTTTGCAACGGAACGCTTTTTCCCAGTCCTGTCGTAACATTGAACGGTCGCTAAATGAACAAAAGCCGAAAAGGGGCTTGCAAAGGACAGCCCTGGTCGGCTCTGCAGGGCTGTTGTAACAATTTACAACACAGGGGAGGAATAAGGCGAAAAGACCCCAAGTTTGTAGGCCCTGCAGGGAGCAAGACTCGCCGGGGCCTCTGAGCACGTGCAAAATGCCCCTAGCCCCCTGGGCTTTCTGCAGAGGGGGGCGGGGCGTTGGAGCCTGACAGGGAGGCCCCAGCCAAAGTGAAGGGAGCCCAAGGGGAAGGGAGGCACCGCCGCCATTTTGGGTGAGGATGATGCCCAAAGCTAAGGGAATGTCGGCTTTGCAGGCGGATAACCACCCGGGAGAGAAGCCAGCTGCTCAGCCGAAGCCTTGCAGGAATGAAGGAGGCGGGCAAAGCGCTTCCATCCCGCGGGATCCCGCTCCGATCCTCCTGGCTGGGGAAGTTCGCATGGCAACCAGAAGGAGGGGGTTGCAAACACACACACACACACACCCCGCTCTACCTCTATGACGTTTCTAGGCAGATGCGCACAGGCTCCAGAAGGCCAAGCGTTGTGTGCAGCCCGCTACAACCGGTTCCCGAGCGGAGCGCTGTAGGAATGCGGGGCAAAGGGAGAAATGCATATGGCTGGCTGGGGAACTCTGGGAGTTGAAGTCCACATACCTTATAATGTGGGAAATGCTGGACATTTGAAAGAAAGGGGGCACACGAAATAATTGGAAGGGTTTGGCAAGATTTTTTCTCTCGGGGGGGCCATTCCACTCGTCGGGGGAAAGTCCCAAATTTTAATTCGCAAGTGGCTGCTCTCTTCCTTCCCTTTCCCTACAAACAGCCAATTGTGTCCTGATGCACAACAGAAAACCCAGCTTTCTGCAGCCCCAGAGCGTGGCACCTCCACGGGGAACAATGGGGGCTCTTTCCCCGATGCATCGAGGAATGTTGGCTTATGCCTCAACCCCGGGCAAACCTGGGCAAATCGCTCCAGACTGGGACCAAACATGGTTTTGTTTGGGGTCCTTTATTAGTTAAGTTCCCATTGCGTCTTTATTATTGTTCTAAGTAATTCAAGGTGGTGAATGTACCTAGGTCTGTTTCCCCCTCCTATAGTCCCCAAAACCAACCCTGTGAGGTGGGCTGGGGAGAGAGAAAGGGAGAGAGAAGGAGAGAAAGAGGAGAGATGGAGAGAGAGAAAAGGAAGAAGAGAAAGAGTGATGGAGGGAGAGAAAGGGAGGGAGACAGGGAGAGAGGAGAGAAATATGGAGAGAGAAGAGGAAGACACAGAGAGAGAGAGAGAGAGAGAGAGAGAAAGAGAGAGAGATGGAGAAAGAGATAGGGAGGGAGACAGGGAGAGAGAAGGAGAGAAAGAGGAGAGAGATGGAGAGAGAGAAAAGGAAGAAGAGAAAGAGAGAGAAAGAGAGATGGAGGGAGAGAGAAAGGGAGGGAGAGACCCAGTCACCCCATCTGTCTTCCATGCCCCAGGTAGGGCTAGAACTCCCCCTCTCCCAGTTGGTGCCTTAACTACTAGACCCCACCACCCAATTTCAACAGGGTCGCTTCAAAGAGAACCTTGTCTCAGAAGCGCTGGGGGCTTCCATTCACCCCACCCAGGGGCCCTTACGACAGTCCGGACAGCCGCTTGACCTGGATGGCCTACGGGTCTGCCTGCCTGAGCAAGGGGGTTGGACTGGGTGGCCTCTGAGGCCCCTTCCAGCTCTCGGGACCCCACCTTCCAAACACCAACTTGCGTTGGGGAACCCAGGTGGAGGTTTTGCCCTCTTTCTCTTCCGGGGGGGGTGGCGGGGGTGGAGATGCCAATCCCCGAGCCCCCTTCAATGGGGGATCCAACCCCACCCCAGCCATCTCACACAGACGACGCCGGCCGTCACAAAATGGGGTGGTTGTTTTTTTTTTATTGTCCTTGGATGTTACAGGGAAAGAGGCAACCTTCCCTTCCACACACCCCCCCTTAGCTCATTGACGGGGGGGAGGAAGAGGAGGGTTAGAACACAGGCTGCTTGTCACCAAAGACCGGGGGGGGGGGGGGGGGGCGGCTGGATCTCAACCTGTTGCAAAGATCTGGGGGTGAATGGCCTTAAAACAGCAGCGGGTGGATTAACCAGCACCAAACGGGGGCTGCTAGGATGAGGATTATCCCAAACCCTGGAAGTTGGCAAAATGAGCAGCGCAAGGAAAAAAAAAGGACGGCTTGTGGGAAGTGCGTGTGAACCAAAACACACACACACACACCGCCTTTTTTTTTTTTTTTCCTGGGCAGGTGCTTAAAATCCGGGGAGAAATACCTTGTTTCAGAGCTGACCACGCGGCTTTCGTGGCGTCGAGGACAAATGGATTTTTTCCGGCGTCGGGAGCATCCGGGGTGGCTTTTCGGAAGGGGAAGGGCCTGCGATTCAGAAACTTGAGCCCATCCGCCACAGAAGGGGTCTTGCGCCTGGTTTTTATTGTCCTCGGGGTTCCAGCCAGGCCCTACGCGGGGATCGAGCGGTTGGGAGTCTTAAGTAGCCTGGTTCTTGCCAGGGTGTGTGTGTGTGGCTGATCTGGAGGGCGGAGCGAGCTTCTTTCGGCTCCCCCCCCCCCAAGAAGATCCCGGTTGGATCGAGAAAGGAGGCTTAAGCAGGAATCCCGTCGGGTCGGCAACGCAGGCCGTGGGTCGCACCGCCCGTCTCTTCGTTTCTTCCCCCCCCCCGTCTTCTTTTTCACGGTTTTTTTTTTTAAAACACAGCTTGGTTAGAAGAAGAAACAAGATCGGCCGAGGTTCACACGCTGGAGATGGCGAAGAGTCCGAAAGATACAGAGGTCAAAGGGTGCCGGAAGTGTTGGGATGATTGAGTGTTTAAAACTGACCTTGCCTCTTTGGCAAGGGGGCTGGGGGGATGTTGATCGTGGATCCTCCTGCCCCACAGCGTGCCTGGGTGATGGAGGAGGAAGAGGAGGAAGCACCCTGGGCACCTGTAAAATAAGCGGGCTGTGGCTCCTCCTCCATCCCAGGGACACGGGTGCGAAAGCCACTGCGGCCGCATTAGCTGTCCATATCGATCCGGTGGGCTGTTGGCGGAGGAAGCCGGGAAAAGAGGAGAAAAATAAGAGAGAAATTAAAATAGGCTGGGGAGTTATGGGGAGGAGGAGCACGTGGGGGGCGCTTGATCGACCTTCTTCTGTCTCACTGGGCCTCGTCCCTCCCCCCAAAAGGAGAAAAACGACACCCACCCAAATAGGGAGGCCTCCTCTCTTAAGGAGGCTTCTCCCTGGTGGCTCCCAGGCAGCTGTCATGCCTACGGCGGGACTAGAACTCAAGACCTCCTGCTTTGTAGCTTGTGGCTTAAGCGCTTAGGCCAAACTAGCTTTTGGCTTTGTAAAAGTCACTCTGAGTCACCATGAGTTTGCCTGCCAGATGCACATTTTCTTAATAAAGTTTGATTTGAGAATTGATTTGATCACATTTGAGAAATAAAACGGTCATGAACTCCGACCCCCTGCTCGGATCTCGGTTTCACCCTTCCAGTGTTCTTAAATCGAACACTGAATCTGAACACAACCACTAACCACAAAGAAGGGATAACTGACTGGGTTTTAATGTTTTTTTTAAAATACTTTTATGTTGTAAAGCCACCCAGGGTCGTTTGACACCGGATGGATAGCAGATAAATTCCATAATAATAAAAATAGGGGGAACCATTATTAGTTTGGGCTGTCGTTTGCTCCTAAAAACTCCGCTGAGATCTCAAAAAAAGAGAGGCCTTAATGGAATCAGCAGCCCTGCGTAACAAATACAAGAGAATTAAGTCTCAAAAGAGAAGGCAATGTCCTATGGAAAAGGACAAAAACCTTTTACATAGCTTTTACATTCGTATGCTTGATGGGGTTTGCAGAAATCACCTCTGACCAGGAATGCAACTTAAGGAAACTTCAGGAAAAGCCAAACAATGCAAGATCGAGCGATCAAAATTGGGCTATGGGAAAAATTTGATGGTAGATAAAAGAGTCTCTTTGCAGAGTGAGATTGGTGGCCTATAAATAAATTTATAAATGAGAAAAGGCTAGTTGAATTTAAGTTGGGCTAGCAATTTTACGAGCCCAGTTAATGTGGTTTTGGAAGAAAATATTATTTGAAAGGAGAAGGGTTGAATAGCAAGAGCACTTACACACCGCTTCACAGTGCCTTACAGCCCACTCAAAGCGGTTTACAGAGCCCCCAACAATCTGGGTCCTCGGTTTACTGACCTCGGAAGGGAGGACGGAAGGCTGAGCCAACCTTCCAACTAATTTAAAGGATTTCTTGGACTCACACTGCTTTGGTATCCGAAGGGCCTCGTTGTCCGCCGACATCACTTGGTGCAGAACGCCGCGGAACTGGTAGAGCACTTTCAAGTTCTTGTCTTCGCCAACGCACGGGTCGTAGAACCCGGGTAGGCCAGCCTGCGGGGAGTAAAAACCAGGGTTCTTGGAACAGGAGAACAGAGCTCCTGAGCTCGTGCAGAGCGGCAACCCAGAACAGAACAGGAATAACAGAGCTGGGAGGAACCTTGGAGGTCTTCTAGCTGAGCCCCCTGCCTAGGCAGGAAACCCTACAGCACTTCAGACAAAGGGCTATCCAACCTCTTCTTAAAACCTTCCAGCATCGACGACCTGTGGAGGCCACTTGCTCCACTGATCGATTGTTTCAATTGTCAGGAAGTTTCTCCTTGGTTCGAGGTTGTTTCTCTCCTTCTCTCCATCCGTTGCTTCTTGTTTTATCATCAGGGTGATTTGGAGAATAGCTTGACTCCCCCCTTCTCTGGGGCAGCCCCTGAGATACTGGAAGGCTGCCATCCTGTCTCCCCTGGTCCTCCTTTTCATCAAACTCGACAAAACCCAGTTCCTGCCGCTGTTCTTGAGAGGTTTTAGCCTCCAGCCCCCGTAATCCTCTTTGAATCCCGAGACGAAGAGAGCCAGGAGCACCCGTCCGCCTCCTTCACTCCCTCCTGGCGCCATCCTTACCTTGGAAGCTTCGGTGAGGATGAGTTTCGAATCCTTGACCAGGCACTGTAAAGGCACCGTCACGTCGATGACCTTGGCTTTCTCGTCCCGCCTGCTCTGGTCGTTGACAAACTTCCCGTACCAGGCGTTGACGATAATCAGACCTTTGGAGGAATGAGAAGGCCACGGGGGGGGGGGGGTGTCAGGTGGGGTGGAGTTTTAATCCAGCGGTCTAAACAAGCCCCCCCCTTGTCCCCCCCAGCCTCCCCAAAGCAAGGAAACACGCCCCCCCCCGCTCAAAGAAAAAGAGGGAAACCTGCCCCTCATCATTTGACAAGCGGGGAGGAGGAAGGAAGGGCAAAAGAGACAAACCAGCTTCACGCACCCATTCTGGCTTCTTCGGCCTCAATGATTCTCCGCACGGACTCTTGCATTAACCGCACCTGCGTAGCAGCAGAGGAAGAGGCGGGATTAAGCTGGCAAATCTTGGGAGTGGCTCCGCCACAAGGGGACGGATTTCAGGCTTCGGATGGGGATGTTGTTATCATCAAGCCAGGATCGGGCGCCCGGTTTGTGGCTTGTTGGCCTGGCAGGCTGCCGAGGGCCTCCGGGAGCCTGATAGAGAAAGCCGGGCGTGCTTCCGCGACTCAGGAAAACTTAAGGTACCTTCCTGGAAATCAGCGTTTCTCACTGTGGACTTCAACTCCCAGAATCCCCCAGCCAGCCAGGTCTTTAAAAAGTCACCCCGGTTGAGAAACAGGGCGGCGAATATTCCTGGGTGGAATTCAAAGGAAGGCGGGGCACTTACGGCAGCTTCCGCTTCCTGCTTCTTCTGGAAGGTGTCGCTGGCGCAGCTCTCTCGCTGCTTCTCCAAGTCCCTAACGCCAGAGAAAGGGGGGATGACGTGGGGTCCAGATGGGCTCCTCCCTCCCTGCCAAGACCCTGGAGGGGAAGGCTGCAGGACACGGGGACCCCTGGCAATGCGTGTCTCCCTCTCTCTCTCTCTCTGTATCTCTCCATCCATCCATCTTACCTACCTATCTACCTACCAGTATCTCTCTCTCCACCCATCTATCTATCACTATCTATTCATCTGTCTGTCCTATTTCTCTCTCTCTTCTATCTGTCATCTATCTAGCTTATCTATCTATCTATCTTATCTATCTATCCTCTATCTAATCTATCTATCTATCTATCTATCTATCTATCTATCTATCTATC
>NW_020769456.1:912291-967171 GCF_900518735.1 Pseudonaja textilis
CTATCTATCTATCTATCATCTATTTACTATCTATCTATCTATCTATCAATCATCATCTCTCTCTCACCTCTCTCTCCCTCCGAGCCACTCCTAGCCTGTCCAGCTACAAACGCCCACCGGGCCCTCAGCTCTGGCGGTCAGCTTCCACCCTAGCTGGGCCAGAGACCCCCCTTCCCACAGCCCTGGGCCACTCACTTCTCCTTCTGTGCCCGCAGGTAGGGTTGGATGATCAGCCGGTCCATGGCGAAGTACAAGACCAGCGGGCCAGCCGTGGCATAGAATATGGCGCTGGGCAGGAGTTGGTCGGTCAAGTGGATGGGAAAGAAATAAGTCTGGCTGGCTCTGTTCAGCCTAGAAGGCAGGAGAAAGGAGGAGGAGGAGGAGGAGGAGGAGGAGGAGGAGGAGGAGGAGGGGAAAATATATTGGTATCTACAAATGATCATTGCTTTGGTTGCTGTATATTTATTTATTTTTATTTTTGGACAGGTAGTGTCCAAACTGAGCTTTTTCTGCACCCTGCAACGGTGATTTCCCCTTGGAAGCTGCTGGGGATTTGCCCCCTGGCATCCGGGGGCCCCTGAATGAATTCCTCCTTCTGACATGCCGCCCCACCCCTGCCCCGATGCGCCAACTGGGCACGGTCGGTCAGAGCCAAGGGGGTGCAAAGAGGCTTCAGGCCTTGGAGATGCCCATCGAGGCTGACCGTCTCGGCATTCGCACACGGGCAAGGTTCCCTGCCCTCCGTCCCGCCGGTCCTGGCTCGAACGGGCAGGAATCCAGCGCCCGAAGATCCGGTGGGCGGCTGACTTACTTGATCTTCAGCGAGACCCCTTGGGGTACACCGACGCTGACCGTGGCCCCCAGGACGCTGTGCTTGGAGATCTTCCGCTCCGCTCCGTACTCCACGACGGTGCCAAAAAAGCCAGCTCTGGAAGGGACAAAAAAAAAAACCCAGATGCCGTCAAGGAAGCCAGAAAAGTGGCGTTTGGAAGGGCCCCTGGAGGTCTTCTAGTCCAACCCAAGACCATGTCAGACGGGTCCACTCTGTTCTTAAAAGCCTTCAGGGATGGAGCACTCACAGCTTCTGAAGGGAAGCTGTTACATCCATGCATCCCCTGTCTACCCCTCTTGTCTCTCTGTCACGTATCCTATCTATTTCAGAATCACGAAGTCGTAGGACCAGAAGGGACCTCAGAGGTCTTCTAGTCCACCCCCGTTGCTCAAGTGGAAGCCACTCTATAATTCTGGACAAATAATGGTCTAATCATCATCATCATCATTTAACCATAATCCCTTGTGGGGTGGAGTCTGAGCAAATGAATGGAGTAGAGTGTTTACTGGCCGGATGCCTTCCCTGTTGCCAGAGCGGAGTTTTTTTTCCCAGCAGATATATTCCCACTGCGCCCAGAGCGAGAAATATCTGCCTCTCCCGAGGGTCGAACTCACAGCCTCCTGGTGGTGAGGCGAGAGATCCACCCTCTAGACCACCACCACACCACCCTTTGGACCAGGGGTCCCCAAACTATGCTGGCTGGAGACTTCTGTGAGTTGAAGCGCACAAGTCTTAACGTTGCCAAGTTTGGAGACCTCTGCTCCCAATTTCACACCGCACTCTCTCTAGGTCTCATTCAGCGCCCGGCCGCCGGTTCCGACATACTTCAGGGATCCTTTGACCCGTGTCTGATCTTCATCCTGAAACTTGTGCTGGTAGCTGACCATGACGAAGGAGTGGGGGATACCCAGCTGCCAAGATTGCAAAGAAATAAATTAAATCAAATTAAACACGGCGAACGTTGGAAGTCAAGGCCCAAAGTCACCGAAGAGGGAATCCTCCCACCTGGAAGGCCATGGTGAAGTGGCTGGTTTTGGTGTCCCGGACGAGGCTGGTGTTCATGGCGGACTGGATGCCCCAGCGCCACTGCAGGTAGCCCATGGTGTTCTTGTCCAGATTCCGGGCCAGGACCGTCGTAAGGCCGGGACGGATGCCACGCGAGGAGAACTGGAGGGCGCAGTTCGTGGTGACGAAGCTGACCAGGGTGCCAAGACGGAAAGAAACGGAGCAGGAGTGAGAAAGGAGGCCCTGAAAACATCCTCGACTGACGACGACAAGTGGAGCCCCCAACATTTCTCTGGCTAAGTCGTTAAGTGAGTTCTGCCCCACTTGACGGGCCTTCCTTGCCCCGGGGTTTGAAGCAAAAGTCGCCGCAGGTCAGTTAGCCGCCATGGCTGTGGAAGCGAAGCTGGTTTCCCCGCTCCCCGTCGCAAGAAGGGATGGAAGGGTCGCGCCTCAACCTTCCCTGGGGGTCCCTTTGTGGGGGTCCCTTTGTGGGGGGGTCCCTTCGCAAGAACCATCTTACCATCGCTGCGTGAGATTGCGAAACATCTTCAGGCCAAAGACTGGGCCCTGCAGGTCTCCGGCTCCGAATTCTAGCTGGGGAAACGGAAGAGAAGAAAGAGGAATTGCCGGCAGTCCTCGTCTTATGGCTGTTTCTGTCCTGTATTCTATATTCTATTCTATTCTATTCTATTCCTATATTCTATTTTATTCCTATATTCTATTCAATGCTATATTCTATTCTATTCCTATATTCTATTCTATATTCTATTTTATTCCTATATTCTATTCAATGCTATATTCTACTTTATTCCTATATTCTATATTCTATTTTATTCTATATTCTATTCAATTCTATTTTCTACTATCTATTCTATTCCTATTTTCTAGTCTATATTCTATTCTATTCCTTATTCTATTCTATTCTAATTTCCTACATTCTATTTTATTCTCCTTTTCCTCCCCTTTACTCTTTCTCCTTCCTTCTCCCTCTTCCCCTCCTCTTCCTCCTTCTCTCTGCAAACCACTTACCCTTCTAACATTGAAGGTGTTACCTAGCTGGGTCATGAGACGTCTGCAAGAAAACCCCCAAGCCCAGAGAGCACCAAGGACCCCCCGAGTCCAACCCAATTTCCTCCCCCTTCAAAGCAAAGCAAATCAGCCTCAAAGCCTGCCCCCCCCCCTTTTCCAGTTTACCTCTCCCCATCCTTTGGCGGAGGTCACCCGCCGGAGTCCCAGGCTGACCGAGCCGCCGCCATTGCCGTTCTGCGTCGAGAGGTTTCCCGAGAGGATGGCGGTGTCCGTGGTCGTGAGCGGGGCCTGTGCAAGAACGAACGGATCGAGACAGTGAGCCAAGTTAGAGATGAGCCAATGAAGTTCTTTGAAAGCGCGAGGCACCCTCTGGGTGACAGAATGGGGGAAACTACCGCAAACGGCTACACACACAGAGGCCTCTTACCTCGATGGACTGTGATATGTGCATCCGGTTGATTTCGATGTGGGGGAAAGGGCTGGCCGACACGTCTTCAAACTCCTCATCATAGCGGTCGAACAGGTCGGTCGCGTCCACTCCGACGCTAATCGTGCCCTGCGGAATTGGGACAGATCCTTGGGGTTAACAGACGGTGAGAGCCTTCGCGTCTGGAATTGCAGGCAGTCCTCGACTTCCAACCCACAAGCGAGCCCAACGGAGGAAGGAGTTAACAGACTGGCTACCTCCTACAAATCCCACCCTAATGACTCGTTTAATGATGGCATCACTTAGCGACTGATCATGTCAGTCCCGGATTGCAGTCGTAAGCTGAGGACTAGCTGGATGGAAGTTGCTCGTTTTATCATCCTCGCGGGGTTTCATTCACTGCTTGGGGGAGATTTAAACTCACCTTCTAGGAAATAAGTCTATTTACAAACAGGAGGACAAACATGATTCCTTACTGATTCTGAAATAAATACATTTACAAACAGGAGGACAAACACAACTTGATTTTGACAATCCCAGAGTCTTACTTTGGGGTTCGTCCGCTGCTGAAGTCGCCTCTCCTCCCTCTCGCGCTGCAATTGTTCAAATTCCTCCCGGATTTCGGCCGGGGTCCTCCTCCTTTCGACCACCTAAACGGGACAGAAATTCGTTTTTTTCCCATAAGTTTTTTATTTTTAAACAGACATACACAAAACACACAAAAAAAACCCCCATAAAACCATTTTTCAGTTATATACAGTGTGTCAGTTGGTACCAGTCTCTTGTGTGCAATCTCTGCACTTATTCCCTTCTAATTACTTTTTAATCCTCATATTATGTATAAATTATATATATTTCTAGTATTATTATTATTTATTAGACTGTTACTTGCATTTCATCATTTTATGAGCAAATCCTCATTCTGACTTAGCCTACTTTGTAACATTGATTTCATCATCACTCATCTATTCAATAATATTTGGGACAGAAATTCATTTTTAAGGGGTCACCGGTTAACAAACGCGGACAAAATGGAAAGTCAACCATTCAGAAGACCTTCTGACCTGCATTTCCCTCCCTCCTGCTCTTCAAACTGGCTGCAGAGATACTTGTCCAGTCTCCTGCTGGACCAGGGGTTGGACTAGAAGACCTCTAAGGTCCCCTCCAACTGTTATAGACTTACAACAGTTCATTTAGTGACCGTTTGAAGTTAGAACGGCACTGAAAAAAAGTGACTTGGGGCCATTTTTCACACCTATGACCGCCGCAACATCCCCGCAGTTACGTGATCAAAATTTGGAGTTTGGGGCACTGACTCGTATTTATGACGGTTGCAGTGTCCCAGGGATCCCCTTTTGCGACCGTCTGACAAGTCACTGGGGAAACCAGATTGGCTTCCCAAACTAACTTAACCAGATTCGCTTAATGACGGTGGCAAGAAAGGGCGTAAAAAAAGCCACTTTTAAAAACCGTCTCGTTTAGAAGCGGCTCCGTTGGGCTTGATTGTGGCCGTAAGTCAAGGACTTACATTATTTCTCCAAATCAAGGGAAGTTTCTAGCTTACCGAGGAGAGAGCGTCCTTCAGCAGGGATTATGGGGAAGAAATCCGACCCACTCACACCCCCCTGAGCTCAACCTCTTCAAACCCCCGGCCTGAAAAACCCAGGGGATTAAATTATCCGCAGGGCCAAGAAAGGTGAAATGGACGGCGAATAGCCAGGATGAAAGAATTTATAGCCAATGATTTTTTATCTCCGGGTCTCTTTTGGGGCCAGATGGAAAGGAAAGGACAAATTAAAAAAGAAAAAAAGGCATCTGCGAAGAAAAAGCCCACTTAGAGAGTCTGGCCACATCTGCCGGGACTGACCCCGAGGTTAAAAACATCTGGCCCGAGGTGAGCTCATTGGAGGATGCTTTTCTTAGGGAAATGGACGGGTCAGGGGGCTAGGGAGATTGGTTCTGCAGCTGAGCAGAGGGAGGTCAGCCTTATTTCGCCTGGGGGGGGGGGGGAAGAAAAATAAGGCTGGGGGGTCGAAGAAAAATGACCCCGCCTTAAATCCCCCTTCTTAGCTGTCTTTTCTCCCCAGCTACCAGCTCTGGGCAGCCGATCTGGACTGCGTCGTTTCTCATATGGATATATAGGGGGTTATGTGCATCATTTGGTATTTGTATATTTATTTATTTTGTCATGTTGGTGTGTATATGGGAGGGGGAGGCCCTTTGAGAGCCGCATGCAACGAAATTTCATTTTAATGTATGCCTATTAGTGTCCATTTGAAGTGACAATAAAGTTCTATTGTATTGTATTCTAGATTCTATTCTATTCTATATTCCCTTCTCTATTCATCTGTTCTATATTCTACTCTTCCTCTTCTCTATTCTATTCTGTTCTATTCTATTCCTATTCTATTCCATTCCATATTCTCTTCTATATTCTCTTTTATTTGATTCTCTTCTCTTCTCTATTCTACTCTATATTATTCTGTTCTATTTCTATTTCTCTATTCTATTCTATTCTATTCTATTCTATTCTATTCTATTCTATTCTGTATTCTATTCAATTCTGTTCTATATTCTCTTCTCTTCTATATTCTGCTCTATATTATTCTATTCTATTCTCTATTATTCTATTCTACTCTACTCTTTATTATTCTATTCCATTCCATTCCATTCCATTCCTCTACTTGCTTCTATTTTATTGTTTTATATATATATCTATATATCTATATATAGTGGACAGCAGCTCTCTCTCTCTCCTTCTTACCTCCCATCCTTCCATCTCAAGGCCTCGCTTTCCATAAATGTCATAGATGGCTCGGGTCTGAGGGTCACTGAGCACTGGAAATGAAAATCGAGATGGTATTATACGAAGCTGCCACTTTGGAGGCTGAGTTCACAGCCAAACCTCTGCACCCAATCCATGCAAACACATTTCCAGAGCTTTTTCACGATTATTTTTAGAAGACCAAAAAACAAAACCCCAACCCACACACAAAAAAGCAGGCCACCCCATTCACACACAGTGAAATGACTGTCGATCTCTAGAGAGGTATTTTTAAGCCTTTAAAAAATAAATACATTCTGTCTAGCCCCAAACCTCAGCACCTTTCCAAAAACTGGGTTTCGAACTGAGGCACTGGGGAAGACCGGAAGGTTTTAGAGGCAGGAACAGGACTCCTTTCCAGCTCCTTAAAATCTTGCTCAAAATTCTAGTTAAGGATGTTGTAAATTGTTGTTTGTCAACCTTGGCAACCTTGAAGATGAGCGGGCTTTGCCTCTCGGAATTCCTCAGCCAGCCATGCTTGTTCGTTTCCTCCCCCACTCCCTTCCCCAGAGCGGAGAGAACGCAGAGGGAGGGTTTATAAGAGAGTAAGCAGGCCACAATGGGGATACACGCTGGGAAGAAGGGAGGGAGGGAGGGAGGGGAGGAAAGGAGGAAGGAAAAAGAAGAGGGAGGGGGAGGAAGGAAGGAAGGAGGAAGGAAAAAGAGAAAAAGAAAGAATAGGAAGGGAGGCAGGAAGATGGAAGAAGGAAGGAAGGAAGGAAGGAAGGAAATAAGGAAATAATAATAGGGAGGGAGGAAGATGGAAGGAGGGAAGGAAGGAAGGAAGGAAGGAAGGAAGGAAGGAAGGAAGGAAGGAAGGAAGGAAGGAAGGAAAGAAAGAGAAAAAGAAAGAAGGAAATAGTAATAGGGAGGAAGATGGAAGATGAAATAGTAATAGGGAGGAAGATGGAAGAAGGAAGGAAGGAAGGAAGGAAGGAAGGAAGGAAGGAAAGAAATAAGGAAATAGTAATAGGGAGGGAGGAAAATGGAAGGAAGGAAGGAAGGAAGGAAGGAAGGAAGGAAGGAAGGAAGGGGATGCCTGGAGAATTCTGGGAGTTGAAGTCCACCCATCTTAAACCAGCCAAGGTTGAGGGAGAGCCTGCGGTCTATCATTCCTCTCACGTCGAGAGTTAATCGGAGGCCAGAAATGCTGAGCCTTCCAAAAACCCCAGAGCCAAAATTTCTCCAGCTAATCTCTGGGATTTAATAAGAAATCATTTATTTACTATTTCTCTCCGGACCCAAGCTACAGACGGCGCCAAAACTGCCAGCCTTGCAGTTTCGCTGGGAAAAGGAAAAGGAAAAGCCAAATCCATCCAGCGGCTCATTTACTTCAGCTTCGGTTGCTTCTCCTTCCATCTCCTGCTCGGCCCTTTCGGATCTCCAAAAATTGCCGCAAGCGATCAATAATTCAGAGGCGGCCCAAGATTCATTCAACCAAACCGGGATCAGGGAAGGCCAGCCGAAGCGCCAGCTTTTCATGGAAAACTTGACCGGAAATGGCTTTTGCACAACTACCCCCCTTACCCCCCCCACCCCAAAATAAAATAAAAATAAAACCTGGCCGTCTCACATTATCGCACACGGTGTGGATCCATTATTATTATTATTATTATTTTGCACGCGCTGTTAAATCCCCTCTCCTCTTGTCCTTTTGGCCAGCTTCCCTCTAAAAACGCTTAAAAGCTTTTATAGAAAATTGGCAAAACCTTTTCTTTTCTTTCTTTCTTTTTGCGGAGGGGAGGAAAGAGGCCGCTGGGAATCGGGAGCGGAGGGAGGAGGGGAAATAAAAGAAGCGAGCCCTCCGCCTGGTTTCTCAGCCCGGGTGACCTTGGAGACCTCCCCGCAATCCCCGCCCCGCCTCTGCCCGACGGAAAGAGCAGACGCATTAAAGTGACTGGGAAAGAGCTCCGTGGCGAAGCCTCTTTAGGCGGAGAAGGCCCGCCGTCTGCCGATGGGCAGGCCAGGAGTGCGGTTGTGTTAAGCGCTTACGGGAAACACACACGCACGACCACACGGGAGAGGGGCTCACGTGGGCAGCCACGAAGGGGGTGGGGCCATCACAAAGAGGGCAACGGGGTCTTCAGCAGGCCCAGCATCCCAGAGAAGCGTAATGTAAGAAGGGCTGGCTTTCGAAGGGAGGGAAGGGCAGGGAGGAGGAGGAGGAAGAAGAAGAAGGAGAAGGAGAAGGAGAAGGAGAAGGAGAAGGAGGAGGAAGAAGAAGAAGGAGAAGGAGAAGGAGAACAAGGAGAAGAGGAGGAGGAGCAGGACTCTAAGTCTTCACAGTGTCTGAAGTTGGTTGTTTTCGGTAGATGTTTCATGACCCAACTAGGTAACATGATCAGTGCTAAAAGGGGGATGGATTTGCAGGGAGGAAGAGGAAGAGGAGGAGGGGAAGGGGGGGAGGGGGAGGACGACCTGTGGGGTCCTTGGTGGTTTCTGCGCTTGGTAGGGTTTTTTGGCAGACATTTCACTGCCAAACTGGGTAACAACATCAGTGCTAGAAAGTTTGGGGGTTTCAAGAAGGGAAAAGGAGGAGGAGGGAAGGAGAAGAAGAGGGGGAGGAAAACGAGGAGGAGGAGAAAGAGGAGAACTTCTAGGGTTTCTGGAGCTCTCTGTGCTTGGTTGGCTTGTTTGGCAGACATTTCATTACCAAACTAGGCAACATCATCAGTGCAAGAAAAGATGGGGGATTTGAAGAGGGGAAAAGGAGGAGGGGGAGGAGGAGGATTGTGGGGTCCTTGGTGCTCTCGGAGTGGTTGTCCTACACTGGTTTCATGGCCCAACTAAGGAACATCATTGATGGCTCTACACAACACACACCCCGTCGGCGATAGGCCGCACGGATGCCGTTCCCAAGTTGGGTCACAAAACGCCTGCCAGAAAGACCCCCCGGCTCAGAAACAGAATCCCAGTTTCCCGGAAGGGAGACCCCCGCCCTCCGCCTCTGACCTTCATAAGCCTGATGCAGGAGGTTGAAGAGCTGTTCAGCCTGCCTCTTGAGTTCGGGGTCTCTGTGCTTGTCGGGATGGTACAACATGCACAGCCGGCGGTAGGCGGCTTTCAACTCCTCTTGAGAGGCCTGCGGTGCGGGAGGAAATAAAAAGACCAGAAATGTGCAATTAAACCAGCAATCAAGGCTATTGAGTTCCCAAATCTGCTGGATAAGGGAAGCCAAGCTCTGCTGGTCAGGAGGTCGCGAGTGCGGATCATGTAACCCTGGGACGTTGCGACCGTCGTAAATTCGAGTCGGTTGGCAAGCGTCTGAATTTTTGACCACGGCAGCGGTCGTAAGTGTGAAAAACGATCAGAAGTCCGCTTCTGAACTTGAAACGGTCGCTAAAACAAATGGTTGTAAGTCAAGCCCTTCCTGTATTAGGGAAGCTATCATTAAACCACCATGCAAATCCAGGAATATCCCTGAGGTTTATGCAACTGAAGGCTTTATTTAAGCGGTGGAAAAAAATGTGTCTAGCTTCCTGGAGCAATTTTAAACAGTGGAACGACTTGCCACCAGAAGTTATGAATGCTCCAACACTGGAAGTTTTTAAGAAGAGATTGGTATAGGGTTTCCTGCCTGAGCAGGGGGTTGGACTAGAAGACCTTCAGGGTCTCTTCTAGCTCTATCGATTGATTATCATTGATCGATTGATTGAAATGGTCACTTCCAGCCCTATTCTAATTGATTTGATCGACTGACATGGTCTAATCTCCTGTTTGGGGGCTGGACTAGAAGACCCCAAGGGTCCCTTCCAGCTCTAACCTTAATGGATTGATCTTGGAATCATCTCCTGGCCTTCACAAGTCGAAGAGCCCAGGTTCTGTTCTTAAAGTCAGCAGAAAACAACCACAAGACCGTTTTCAATATCCATAGCGGGACTGGAGCCATTCCTGAAACTGAGATTATTATTATTATTATTTGTTCTGTTGTTGTTTTTTTAAAAAAATTCTCAGTTCATCTACATGCAAATTGGACAAAACCTGCCAGGTTTTGAAAACGCGTCTCGCGGCCTCTCTAATAATTTAGGAGAATGAACGCCGATAAGGAAGGAGTAGAAATTCTGGCTGGGCCGAGACTTTTATTTAATCAAACCGGTGATAAATGGCTTCATGTGCTATTGATTAAGTCATAGAAATGCGCCGTTCAATTCCCCTCCCCCCACGCAAATATCATGTTCAATAAAATGCAAAATTGGGCTTTTCATCACTGTCGGGGGCAGCGGGGGGGAAATCGCTACGGTCACCGGGCTCAATATTGCATGAACAAAGAACGCCTCTCCAGCGGCTGCCCGAAATCCTGACAGCATTTCAAGTCGTAATGAGAGACTAATCCTGATACAGGGAGTCCCCGAGTTATGGCCGCAATCGAGGCCGAAATCCACACATTGTAAAATGAGGCGAAATTTGCTCACAACAGTCTCATGGCAAAATAGAAATTTAGGACTTGTCATCGTAAGTCAATTTTTTTTTGTCATTGACAGAACTGTTGGCAAGAGCCAGATCCCCCCCCCGCCCCCCATTCTCATCTCATCCTGGTCTGTTTAACTCTGCTCTCTTCCATCCTCCTGGTCAGACTCACCAGGATAAGAGAGGGAGGAGGAGGAAGGACACAGAATCGGGGAGATCGGTTTGCAAATTTTAATAAAATCATTCTGGCAGGATTTGGTTTCTTTAAAAATAGGTTGGGGATGCGAGAAGCAATTAACTCGAGACGCCTTCCCCGAAGCCAGCATTCAAAGCTTAAACGTGCCTGGAAGGCCCCCACCTTGGTTCGATCTTGATTTATAAGTTTCTCAATTAAATGGTCTGTCATAGCAGCCTTATATTTTGAAAGGACCCTGACAGGTTTCATGGCTCCGTTCGCCTCTGCTTCGTATTTTTTTTTGTCCCTCCTGGCAAATCATCGGATCATGGAAATCAGCCCCGCCATCTTTCCTATTTAATAAACATAGTTCTGGGGGGGGTCTTCCTGTTCTGGATACAGCCCAAAATTAATAACTATAAAGAACTGTCATCTTGTCAAAACGTTTGCCTGTGTGCGGCCCTGGATGGATTTGATCCTGTGGGAAATAAACAGAATTTCCCCCTCTATTTATTTGTTTAGCCATTAAAGGGTTTTCTCGCCTTCTTTTCAAACATAGCCTGTGAAAATATGTCATTTTTCATATTACATATTACAACCTATTAAGGAGAACTTAACAAAGGACATGAAGTATAGCCTTCAACTATTTTTTAAATCTACTTGGTTCTTTTTAAAAAAAAAATGTAATAGATGAAATCGTGCATGGTTCCAAGGGGAAGAAATTCACATAAGTGTGAAGACAGTCAAAATAAAATTTGGCAAAATTAACTATGGAGTTCTTAGTGCTCTCTGAGATTAGTTGTTTCCTTGCAACGTTTCATGACCTTATTAGGAAACATCATCAGCGCTAGAAGGGAGTGGGGTTTGTGGAGAGGAAGAAGAGGAGGAGGGAGGGCGAGGAGGAGGAAGAGGGGGAGGAGGGGGAGAGGAGGAAAAAAGGAGAGAAGGGGAGAAGAAGGATGGAGAGAGAAAGAAAAAAGGAGAGGAGGAGAAGAGGAGGAGGAGGGGAAGAGAAGGAAAAAAAGGAGAGGAGGAGAGAAGGAGGAGGACTGTGAGGTCCTTGGGCTCTCAGAGCTTGGATGTTTTCTTACAGACATTTCATGACCTAACTAGGGAACAGCATCAGTGCTAAAAGGAAATGGGGATTACCTCCCCAGTTATATACCTATAGCTCACTCCCTTCTAGCAACTGGTATGTCTTTATGACTGTAACTTTGAATTGTCCCTAAGTGAATGGTGGTGAATTAAGGACTGGATGTTTGCCTGCACAAGTATGGAAATCCCCTCCAGGCAAAAGAGTTCAGGTTCAAAGATGGCTAGGAGAGCAAGAATATGAACACAGAGTTAAAAAGAATTACAATTTGTCCCTTTTTTTAAAAATAGCAACTTGATACCAACCCTTTGTTTTTGCCACTATCGAATTTATCCCCGAAAAAGCCACAAAACTTTCAAGAACTGAATAGAGGGCCCACGTGTCTTTCAATTAGCCATTAACTCTGCAAAGGAAGCTATTCTGCATTTTTGGCAGAATGTTAACAATGATGGTAGAAAAACAAGAGTTTAGTGTCGTTCCGATTTTATTTTTCCCTCAGGCCAATTTAAACGGGGGAAAGAGCCGAGCGGTAGATCTGCTCAGACGAAAGCTCTCCCGAACTAATTAATCCAAAATGTAATGCAGAATACACTAACAAGCACCATTTTTTCTACCTCTGGTGGTGCAGTTGGTTTTTTGATATAAAAAGATCCTCAAATCTGAAAATAGACGGAAGGGAGATACTGTATCCAGAGGTTGGGAACGAGGATCGGTAGTCAGTAAAAAGGAAACCAGCATAATCCATAAAACCATTGTCCAGTCAATAGAAGTAGTCGAGTTATGGCCGTTCAATGAAGTGACCATTCAAAGAAGACTGAAAGAAGTGACTTATGTCCGTTTTTCACATTTACGACAGTTGTACCATCCTGGGGTATATACGGATAGATTATAGATTATATATCTATATCTATATATCTATCTATCGATCGATCGATATGTATCGTATATGTGTATGTGTGTATGTGTATGCATGCAAATATGTGCGTGTATATACATATATGTATATGTACATATATATACATACATACATACATACACATATACATATATATACAATACAGAAGCCTGATGATGGCAGATGAGATTCTGCCGAAACGTTGCTACAACTTTAAAAGCACAACTACTATGACGTGGGAAAATATCCGAACAAAGCTGAATACCCTACATATATGTATATGTGTGTATATGTATATATGTTCAAATACAGAACATGGATATGTGTGTGTTTGTATGGGCATTGGTATACAGGTAGTCCCAGAGTTACAGCAGTTCATTTAGTGACTGTTCAAATTTACAATGGCACTGACAAAAATGACTTAGGGCTGTTTTTCACTCTTACGACCATGGCAGCACCTCCTTGGTCACATGATCAAAATTCAGACACTTGGCCACTGACTTGTTGCTGTGTCTCAAGATCACGTGATCCTCTTTTGCGACCGCCTGACGAGCCAAGTCAACAAGGAATGACCATGTTAACAACTGCAGTGATTCACTGAACCACTGCGGCAAGAGAAGTCGTAAAACGGGGCAATGCTCACTTTGCGAATGTCTCACTTAGCCACATCAATGTTGGGCTCAATTGTGATCATAAGTCAAGAACTACCTTGCATATGTATGTGTATGGAGAGAATGAAGATAGACAGATAGACAGATAGATGGATAGTTAGAAATAGCTAGATGATAGATGACATAGTATACATACGTATATATACACACACACCTCTATCATCTTTCCCTATCTATCCTGTTAAGAGTTGGCATCAGAATTTCACCTTTAATCCGTGCCAGAGCGTACATAGCAAAACTGACAGTAAAGGATTGTGTGTGGGCAAGGGGGTGGACTAGATGACCTCTAGAGGACCCCTGCCAAAGTGCCTTTTGGGCCTCTCCTCGGCAGGAAAAACTCCAAAATCGAGATCTTCTCAGCTCTGGGGCAAAAGGAGAGGCTCCTGCTTCGCATACCACATTAATTATACATTTGACCGAAATCCCCGCCCGCTTCTGTCCCGTCAATGACTGGCCGAGCCTCCAGCGTGCTCTCCCTAACGCCTCCCGGTCCCGGATCGCCTCGGAGCGGACCCCCGGAGGACGCCGGATCCCCTCAGCACCTCACCTCTCGCCGCACATTCAGCAACGAATAATAGTCCTCGTTGTCCGGCACTTCATCGCCTGAAGAGGCCGCCGCCATGCTGCCGACCTTTCACCTTCCCCGCGCGCATGCGCCGGCGAGCAAGCGCCCTTCCCTCCCCGCCCGCACACGGCCGCTCTAGGAAAAGAACAGGCCGGCCGCGGAACGCGCGAAACGAAGAGCAGTTCTGCCTGCGCGGAAGGGGAACCCGCCCCCGCCAAAACAATAAAAAATAAAAAAAAAAGCCGGCGGTTGGAAGCGGACATGCGCAGAAGCGGCCGAAGGAGGACGGCCTCGAGGTTTTTGAAGGAGGCGCCGCGTGTCCCTTTGCCACGCATGCGTCCTAACGGCAGAGGGGAAAACCGCGCCCACTTGCGGGAGGGGCTACACGCTACCCGTCTGGGGTTGGCAGTAACGTGTGAACCACGTGCAAAAAAATCTGGACTAAATGTTAATATATATTGCAAGTCCATGTAGGATAGGCCATATCCTAAAGCAAATAAATACACGCTCAAAATGCTTGTGATTGCGAGTTTATGCACATAACATTTATTAATTTACATATAAAGCCTTTTGAGAGCTGTATGCCATGAAAATTTCATTTTAACCTATGCCGATCAGTGTACATTCTATATTCCATTCTATTTTATATTCTGTATTCCATTCTATTTCCTATTCTATATTCAAATCGATTGGATTCTATATTCTACATTCCATTCTATATTCTATTGCATGATTCAATTCTATATTCCATTCTGTTCTATTTTACATTCCATTCTATTCCATTTCCTGTTCTATATTCAACTTGATTTGATTCTTACGCTAGTCTAGTCTACTCTAGCAGATATTTCATTAAATTTTTACAACAGCCATCTCCACAACAAAGTGACTCTAGTTCTTAGTGATTTAAGCGACTTATGACCATTTTTCACACTCGTGACCATTGCAGCGGTCACGGGAGAGGGAGAAAAAGGAAGAGAGAGATACGAGATGCCCAGGGAAAACAGATGCACCCTCCAAGAAGGTCTTACAACCAGCAGACCCCAAGTTTCTCCTCCAAAGGGACTAGGATGCCGCTTTCTTATGTTAAACTGGTCTCCTTACCTGGGCTGGAAGCAGGTGGGGGGGAAAGAGGACTGGAAGGGCTGGAGGCGCCTTTTGTAGATGCAGATGGGCAGAGCATGAATAATGCAAATTCCAATTCTTATGAAAATGAGGGAGTTTAATTGCATTACCTACAGAATGGAGGGGGAGGAGGAGGGAGGGGGAGGACAAACATTTTTCGGGAGCTGTTTTGAAGATCCCCTTGCCACCAGGGAGCCCTGGATCCCCTCCAGGATCTCCTCCTCTGAAAGATCTCAAGGTTGTCCTCCACTGCCTGGTCTTCTGCACTTCTCCAAGACCTGGAAACGTGTCCCTTCTCCTTCCTCGGGATCCCCGCCCCCTCTGCCCAAAATGTCCTTCTCTTTCTCCCCCAAAAAAGCCAGGAGGATTTCCTCTTCCTTCTCCTAAGATCTTAAGCCGGTCCTTCTCCTTCTGCGGGATCTCCTCCGCCTGCTCTTCACCAAGACCCCTCGCTTGTGAAATGGCCACAACTGCCCGCGAGATCCCAGGACCATGTGAGTCCGTTGCCAAGCATCTGAATTTCGATCACGGCCGCAACGGTCACATAAGCGTGAAAAACGGTCCCCGGGTCCCCCTTTTTTTTTCCCCAGAGCTGTTGCAACTTCGGTCATTCAATGAACCACTGTAAGTCGGGGACGACCTGTGGAGACGGGGGCAGCCTCGTGAGTTCTCCCTTAATCTTGGTTCTCTGCATGGAATTGGACTTTTAAGGGAAGCACCAAGCTGAGCATTGGGATGATGGCGACGTCTCTAAGGAGGGGAGGCGGGGGAGGAATTATATATATATATATATTTTAACAAGAAAAGCCTTTGGAAGAATCTCGGGGTCTTCTGAACCCGGTTCAGTAAACAGAGATCTTTGCGCCGCTTGTGGCTTCCCACTCTGGGATTAATTAAAGTCTCCGCTTTCCACTTTGCCTGGGTAACCTTTCTTTTATGCCTTTTAGGAGGTGTAGGGGCCCCCCCAAAAGTCAAGTCTATTATCGGCACGGCTCAGAGGCGAAAGGATCCTGCCCACCCTTGAAAGAACACGATGTTTAATGTTGCGTAAGGCTTCTGCTCCAGATGCTGCTGTCAGAGAGGTTCAGGTGAGAGGCTGGGCCTGTGGGAGGGAGGGAGGGAAGGAAGGAGACAGGATGGAGCCCGCTGAAATCTCTCTCTCTCTCTCTTTCTATTTTTCTATCTCTCCTTCCTCCCTCCCTCCCTCCATTCCTTTCCTCGCTAATCCTTCTATCCTTTCTCCTTCCTTCCTTTCCTTCCCCTCCTCATTAATCCTCCTTTCTCCTTCCTACCTTCTGTCCCTTCTATCTTTCTATCTCTCTTTCCTTTCCTTCTCCCTCCCTTTTCCTTCCTTTGTACTTTCCTTCCATCCATCCACCCACCCACCCTCCCATTCCCCACTTCCTTCCTTCTCTCTCTGCCTTCTATCTTTCCATCTCTCTCCTCCCTCCCTTCATTCTTTTCCTTACTAATCCCTTCCTTCCTTCCTTCCTTCCTTCCTTCCTTCCTCCCTCCCTCCCTCCCTCCCTCCCTCCCTCCCTCCCTCCCTTCCTTCCTTCCTTCCTTCCTTCCTTCCTTCCTTCCTTCCTTCCTTCCTGTCTCCATTTGAAGCCAAGCCGGGGATTCCCCTGAAGCAATTGTAAAAAAAAGGCAGAGGGGGCTTAGCCTCACACAGAGCCTCCTCCTCCTCCAGGGACACTTTACCAATCCTTGCTAGGCTGAAGACCCCCCAATCCTGCCTGCAATCTCCCAGAGACCCCTGCCCATTTCTGGAATCTGATTTTGAGACAAGGAACAGAAGAAGGGAAATTAATTCTTCGCACAACCTAAGAGCTTGTGGGAGTTGATCACAGTTAAAATCGAGAAAGAAAGAAAGAAAGAAAAAAAAGGCAAGGGCCCTAGAAGCATTAAATCAGATTTCTGGCCACCGCAGAAGCCTTTCACCGCCTCGGATTAATTTCTGTGGGAAATTGGAACTCGGTTACCTTTACTCCTACATCTGTCTTTCCTTCCCACAGCCTGGAGGGATACCTGACATTTTAAAACTCGTCTTTCGGGGTGGGTGGGTGGGTTGCTGGCTTAATGCAACCCCCCCCCCTCGGTCTTTTCTTCCCCGGCGGGAAGAGATTTTCCATTACGAGCGCCTCCTTTTATAGTCCCGCATTCCAATTTAGGAAGAAATACGTCCCGATCAAATATTGATGGGCGGAAAACAAATCGGATTTTCGAGCGATGAGACAGACGGACGAGACTTTGGATGGTCGCGCCTCTGTCGTAGCCAAACAGGAGGGGAAAAAAAAAATGGAAAAAAAAAATCCTTCCCCGCCAGGAAATTTCTCCTTAGTTCTTCGGTTGCAGAAGGGAAGAGAGAAAGACAGGAGAGAAAGAAGAGGGGAAAAAAACAAAAGGAGGAGAATAAGAGCGATGGGTTGAGGAAGGGTGTGAGACGTGACCCAAGGAGGATTTTGGAAAGAAAATGAGAATATTCCTTGGCCAAGGACGGCGGCAGCGGCTCTCAGACGGCACAGAAATGTTAAATGAATTCCCCAGAGGGAATATCAACAAGTGAGCATGTCGCTCCAAAATGTTCCCCTGGTATCTTTGCTTCTATTTGGGGGGACATTTCACCCCCCCCCCGATCCTGTTGCCACCCCGAATGTTATTGTGGAAAGGGCTGGGGTCCTTTTTCTGTCTCTTGGCCCAAGAAATAAATCCTCTCGGCTACAGAAAAGGAGGAGGAATCCATCCCACACCTGAAGATGCTCCCTACACGGTTGGTTGCCAGGCTAACACAAAAAGGTTGTTTCCAGGAAACGCTGAAAGCCATTCAGACATGAAAATCGACTCAGAAGGCTGAGATTCAAGGCTGATTATTGCTTTCCTTTCCTCCCTCTTTCCCCTCCCTTCATTCCTTCTCCTTCCTTATTTTCACTTCCTTCCTTCTTCCCCTCCCTCTCTCCCTCCTCCATCTCCTCCCTTCCTTCTATTCCTCCCTCCCTCCATTCCTTCTCCTTATTTTCACTTCCTTCCTTCTTTCCTTCCCTCCCTCCTTCCTCCATCTCCTCCCTTCCTTCTATTCCTCCTTCCCTCCCTCCATTCCTCTTCCTTCCTTCTCTTCTTTTTCTTCCCTTCCTTTTCCTTCCTCCCTTCCCTTCTCTCATTTTTCCTTCCTTTCCCCCTTCCGTTCTTGTTCTTTCACTCCCTCTCTTTCTCTCTAGCCATACTCCTCTTCTTCATCTGGAGACCTTCCAATAGGGTTGGAAGGGACCTTGGAGGTCTTCTAGTCCAACCCCCTACGGTCTCTTCTTTAAAACTCTCCAGTGTTGGAGCAACCCACCACTTCTGGTGGCAAGCAGTTCCATAGTCTAATTGTCCTCCCTGTCAGGAAATTCCTCCTTAATTCCAGGTTGCTTCTCTCCTTGATGAGTTTCCATCCGTTGCTTCTTGTCCTGCCTTCTGGTGCTTTGGAGAATAGCTTGACCCCCTCCCTCTTCTCTGGGGCAGCCCCTCAAATACTGGAAGATGTTATCATGTCACCCCAGTCCTTCCCCTTCTCACATTAGACCTACGTAGCTCTCTCAATCTCTCATTCCTGCACCCCTCTGCAGGCTAGGTCGACTAGGAAGATTGTATCTCAACATCATCCGCCAACATGTGGTGAGAGCCGATCAACCAAACAGAGACAAGACAGATCGGGCCATGAATTCTGCCGTTCCTCTTCCAGCACGATTCTCAGGCTGAAATATTTAAGATTTAGCTGCCTTCCTTTGGTAAATAATTGATGTCCCATCTTAGCAGCTGGAGAACATCAACCCTCCGCATTGTTGACAAGCAGAACAGAGCGTTCCAAGATGTTTGCTGGAAGTGAATTTGGACCTCCTGGAAAAAGGACTTCTTCTTTTGGCTTATACACAGGTTGCTGTCTTTCCCCCGAAAACACGCGGGTTGGCAGGCAGGTGGGAACGAGCCCCAGGAGCGATGGAGTCGGTTTTCGTAAGGCAGAGGAAGAGAGAGTCCTCGATTTGCGACTGTTTGTTCAAAGTTACGACAGGACAGAGACATTCTCATACTTTAGAGCAAGGGTCTCCAACCTTGGCCACTTTGGAGGCAGGCGGACTTCAACTCCCAGAATTCCTCAGGCACGAGAGCTTTAAAGACTTGTGGACACCAACTCCCCAAATTCCCCCCAGCCAGCCGTGATCAAAATTGGGGCGATCGGCATGTTTCTTTTTGAAAACCTCCAGTGATAGAACATTCACAGTTTCTAGTGGCAAGCTGTTCCACTGGTTAATTGTCCTCCCTGTCAGAAAATTTCTCCTTTAATTCTAGGTTGATTCTCTCCTTGATGAGTTTCCATCCGTTGCTTCTCGCTCTACCTTCAGGTACTTTGGAGAATAGCTTGACTCCCTCTTCTTTGGGGCAGCCCCTCAAACATTGCAAGATGCTATCATGGTCCTTCGTTTCGTTCAACTAGACGTCCCCAATTCCTGCCTCCGTTCTTCGTATGTTTTATCCTCCAGTCCCCTAATCGCCTCTGTTGCTCTTCTCTGCACTCTTTCCAGAGCCTCAACATTTTTTTCCTTCTCCCTTCAAAAAGAGCCAGTGACTTTTGAGGAGGGCGTCAAACCGTCCTGGCCACAACCTTGTTTTAGCAAGCCGGAATCTTGATCCTTCTTCCTGTCTTCAGACCAGATCCACGCAAAAAAAAGCACATCTCTGGGAAGAATTCGGTTTTTGCTGGATGGTCGGCTTTCTACCCCCACACATCCCCCCACCCTCGATGAAATCCTCACTTCCTCTGCACCTGTTCTGTGCAACTGGCCAAGAGAAGTTTCTCTGTCTCAAGGGCATCCATGCTTTTGAGAACCAGAGACGATTCTTATCGAGTCAGCCCACAAACAATCATCTCTCTTATCACAGCAAAACGAGGTTTCTTCCCTTGCTCTGCGGTTTCTTATTCCGCGCCTTCTCAGTTGCAAATTTCCAGAGAAAGTGGGCAAAGGAGAGAGAGAGAGAGAGAGAGACAAGAGAGAAAGACAGAGACAGAGTCAGACAGAGAGAAAGAGACACCCAGACAGACAGGGACACAGAGAGAGAGACAGAGCGAGAGAGAGACAGAGTCAGACAGAGAAAGAGACATACAGACAGACGGGGACACAGAGAGAGAGAGACAGAGCGAGAGAGAGACAAAGACAGAGAGAGAGAGAGATGGATGAACGGATGGAAATGTTCCTACATCTTTTTCGATACAGGAACTGCCCAACTTCAGACTGACAGGTCATATCACCCGATGGACACGATATATTGCTGTTACCTAGTACGAATAAGTTTATATTATGCAAATTCCCCCATCCTGTCTATTTTATCCTGTGGCTTATCAGCCTGGGATTTGGGAGATGGGATCATTTAAAATATTGCCATGGAGTCTTAACGGCACTGGATCAATGAAAGATGATGAAATAAAGAACAGGTAAAAGTCTGTATAGGAAGTTAAGCCAGATACGTTATTGCTAGAGAAACTGCATGGTAAAAATTACACTTGGGTGGTGTAGAATGATTTCCCAGCACTTCCTTAAACTCAGAGACGGAGCTGTTTGGATTGCAAAGTTTTAGAGATACTAATTCCGTGAGAGACAACGAGGGTAAATTTGTGTTTATCAAAGAGGGAATTACAAAGGAAAGGATCTAATTATAAGATCAATATATTGCCCCAACTGCAATCAGTCGGTATTTATGCAATCACTATTGCAAAAACAAACAAAAACAAACCTAAACTCATTAAGAATTGGAAATGTCATTAGAAAGGGAGGGGGGAACTTCAGCCAAGTTTCGGATAACAAATTATGGTGATTTTCTTAAAAAAAGGCAACAGGGGAAATAGGACGATAATTTTGAAAAATCTCGGCTTGTGCTGATTTGGTTTGATAATTTGGTGAGAGAAACATCCAGTTGAGAACAAGGATGACATCTATCACTCAATTTTTTTTTTAAAAAGGCCAAATTCCAGATATTTTAAGGTTCGGAAAATGTTTTCTGATGGCATTTTGTCATTGTCAATTATTCCGAATTAATTCCCTGCCAATGCACCCACTTTGGGATGGTAAGTAGTCCTCAATTTATGACCAACATGGGAGCCAAAATTCCCGCTGCTAAGCAAGACAGTTGTTAAATGGAGCTTTGCCCCATTTTACAACCTTTCCTGGCTGCAGCTGTTAAGTGAATTATTGTGGTAACCCGGTTATTAAGTGGATCTGGCTTCCCTACTGACTTTGCTCGCAAACAGGGAATCACACGAACTTCAGCCATCGTAAATACGAGTCAATTGTTGAGTGTTTGAATATCAATCACATGGCTCTACAACGGTCACAAGTGTGAAAAAAAAGTCCCTTTTTTCAGTTCCCTTCTTTCTTTGAACAGTCACTAAATGGACTGTTGTAAATCAAGGACTATTTCAAATTCCCCCCCTGCTTTAAAGTGAGATTATTTGGGGGAGGGGCATCTAACTTTGTCACATTTGCTCTTTTTAAGTAATAATAGTGGAATTTTAGCTATTTTACCCCCTTTTTCTTCCATCATTTCCTTTCCTTAATGGACGGTGGGAACGCTGCCGATGTAATACATCTTGATTCCAGCAAATCGAGAGCTTTTGATCCAGAATTCCTGAGTTGTTCATGACAAGGCTGGCTGAAAAAAACAAAAAACAGATCCCAGGGGATCCTTCAACGGAGATGCCCCAAGCATTCGGATCTTCCCCTTATCCTGCAGGGTTTTGCTGGCCAAGGGATGCAATCAGGAGCTCAGGGTGGTCGCAAAAGAGGCCTCACCTGAAAAAAAATTATAATAAGGGCGAAATAAGGGTTTGTATGAGAAGACCTGCATGCGTGCACGCGTTCACACGTGCAATTGGAATGCCTGCAGCTGGAAAAAGTTGCAATACCCGGCCTTGGGAAGGCTATGAAGGACGCACCGCCCTGCAAAATACCGCTGGGGCGCGATCCTTCCTCGGAAGCCGCCTATCGAAAGGACGGGATCCCGGGAATCTTCCAATGACACGCGTGCCCGCCCGCCGCCACGCGACTCGCATTCCAGGAGGCGGGATCCCGCGGAGAGGGGAGGAGGGGGAAAAGGGAGAAGGCGCTGGCCAATCAGCGCCGCCGCTTCGCTCCGGCCCTTTCCAGGTGGCAGCTCCGCTCCCTCGCGTCTGGGCCAATCAAGAGCTTTGTTTAGGGTTAGCGGGCCGAGGAGGGCGCGGCTGCCTGTCAAGGAGGCCGAGCCAATGAAATCGCCCTTTGGGTTTTTTCGCCCTGCCCCCCTCGGAGCGCTCGCGCTCTCCTTTCTCCCCCCCCCTTCCCTACTCTTGAGCCGCGCTACCGGTGCTCCCCGCTATTTGCGTCACTGACTTCTTCCCGCCTTTCAGAGCCTCTCCGTCCGCCTATTCGCCGCCGCGGCTGTCAATCGCGCCATCGCTCTCCCTCCGCGGCCACCGATTCGCTACTGTCCCTCGTTCAGCACTAACGAGCGCCTCCTCCTCCTCCTCCTCCTTCCATCCTAGCTGCCCTCGCGCTTCCGATACGCCTCCCCTTTCCTGGCCCCGCCCACTTGTCAAGACCACCGGCGTGCTTGCCAGTCAAGGTCCATCCTCTCCTCGCGCCCGCCTCCTCCCCAGCGCCGGTTGGCTCACCTCGACGCCCATCCCGCCGAGCGGCCAATGGCAACCGCGGGCGTGTGTGAGGGAGCGTGAGGAGGACGAAAAAGAAGGCCGAAAAAGGCGGCGGAAACCGCGCCGGCGGCGGCGGTGGCGGCAAAGGCAGGCCTCCCGAGAGAAGCCACGGCCGCCCGAAGCCACCGAGGGGGAAGAAAAGCCGGCTACGGGCCGCCGGGAAGGCGGGAGCGGAACCGGAAACGGAGGAGAGGAAGGGGCGGGGCCAGCGGGAGAGGCGGCGACAGCAGCGGCGGCGGCGGCGGCGGGAGCAGCGCGCGCGCCTGCCTGGATCCTGGTCGCGAGGAGGAGGCGGCGGAGGAGGATGTGGCGCGCGGAGGGGAAATGGCCGCCGAAAACAAGCCGGAAGGTGAGCGGGGAGAGCCGGCCGGGCGGCCTTCTGAGGGGGGGAAGAACCGACCGACTGACTGGATGGCTGTGAGGGGAAGCCGGCGGGAACGCGCATGCGCGGCCCCTCCGGAATTGCCGCCTCCTCCTCTTCCTTTCTCCTCCTCGCCTTCCCGCCCTTCGCGTTCCTCGCGCGGGGGGGGGGGGGGGGGGGGGGGGGGGGGGGGGGGGGGGGGGGGGGGGTAGGGGGCCGCGGGGCCCCCAAAGTGGGGGGGGGGGGGGCGCGGGGCGCCCTCCGGGGGAGGGGGCGGGGCCGACGGGACGCCCCTCCTTTTCCCTCGCGGGGGGTGGACCGGTCCGGCGTCGTTGCCTGGCGACCGAGAGACCCTCCTCCCTCCCTCCACCCCGCCCAGAAAGTCCTCCCGGGTTGATTGGGGGGAGAATATATCGAAAGGAGTTGGGAAGCCCCCTTCCCTAGCCAAAGGGCGAGGGAGCCCCCTTCCACCCCCCCCAAAGTGCCCTTCTCCCTGCCTGGGCCGCCTCCAGGGGTCACCCGAGGATGGAGAAGGGATGGGAAACACCCCCTCCCCAATTTTTTTTCTTTTTTTTTTCTTTTAGCATCCTGACCCTCAAGGGCACGTCCCTCCCCCGCCAGGTTGAGGAAGGGGGGGTGTCTGAATGTGGAATGTGGGGAGGGGAGAAAGGAGAGCACTTCCTGGTGGGAAGATGGGGAGGCTTTTGGGGGGAGGGGGGCTCAGGGGAGGCAGGGAGGGGGAACTGCCGGCTGGCGCTGCGCCTGCGGGATGTGGGAAGAGGAGGAGACCCGAAGTGGGATCGAAAACGTCCCTCTTGATTTAAAAATCCCTCTGAAGCTCTTTGGAGTCTGTGGCGCTCGCTCGGTGCCTTCCATTCTCTCTCTCTCTCAAGCCAGAGCTGTGCAGAAATAATCCCGGGTTGGACGTGCCTTCCTAGATGGAGAAGGGGAAATACTTGACATTGATGCAATCTTGTGCATGTTTTATAGATACACAGATGTAGATACAGATGTAGATTTGTGTATATATAGATGTGTGTGTGTGTGCAAGAGAGAGATCTATTCTGATCTATAATCAATAACTCAGTATCATCTTTTTTATCCATCCATTTTTGGCTATGTGTATCATCTATCATCTGTCTATATCTCTTTATCTTCTGTCTCTTGTTTATCCATCATCATCCCTTATCCATCCCTCCACCTACCTATCCTGTATCTACCTACTTATCATCTATCAACCTACCTATCTATCTACCTGTATCTTGTCATCTCTCTCTCTCTATATATATATATATATATTCGTCCAGACACACATATACACGTATTCATACACGCGCATGCATATATACATATAAAGCTACCCAGACAGGATTTCGGGATCATGACTGGCCTACATTCAATGCTTTCGATTTAATGCCTGCCTTCCCCTGCCTCCTCCCTGTCCATAGAGCATAAGCCTAAAGAGAACAGGGACCGACCCCTTCGGTTTTATGGCTGCCTCTGTTTCCGGCTGTAAATAGTTGAGAGAGGACCAATATATGGTCACGGTTGACGGCGCCTCCATTTCCCATCCACCCTGAGAGCTGCCGAGATCTTGGTTTTCCTACACACACACATGCCAACAATCCTTGCCGGTATGGCCTAAATGTTGCTGAACCATAGGTAGCCTTGTAGTTGCGCACCTCACTTGTTGGCAAGTAGTATCTCCTATTTCCTGAAGGTATCTCTGCACACTGTGTAAGTGTGGAGTCAGCTTGTTCAGGTGCTTCAGAGGGGGGGGGGAGAAAAGGTGAGAGCTGTCATTGTAGGTGTAGCTTTTAAAACACACACATACACACACACACACACACACACACACACACACACACACTGATGGTCCTGCATTGAGTTCCTGCCATCTGCAAATCTGTTAGAATCCCTTTGGCTACTAGAGATTTCAGGAAAGCCTTTGCAGGTTTCAAGGAGGCAGAAGATTGGGTATTTTTCACCAGGGCAAGAACATAAGAGATGAGTTGAAGGACTAGCTTGGCGTCAGGCAATTTCACACTTGATGCTGCTCATCAGAGAAACTTAAGAAAGGTGGTTAGCCAATCCTGCCTCTTTTTCATCCTGCCCATACGAGATCCTGCCTGGAAGGTGAAGTGTGCTTCATTTCTGAAATTTTTAAAAAATGGTGAAAAATTCATCTTCCCGTGCTTTTCAGTGGTGACACAGAGGTTGCCCCATTGAGCAATATTTTCATCTCCTCCCCCTTGCAAAGTTAAATAGGTGTGCTTACGGATGGGGCAAAAAAATCCCCCAGTGGATGTTCGTTGTTGTAGATGAGCTTAGTCCAAGGCTCGTATTTGTCCTTGCGTGCCTCCTTTCGTCTCACCTACGGGCAGCGCTGTGTATTTATAACATCTTCCTGAACGTGTTTGTGTGAGTTGCCGCCCGCTGTCCTACAAAACGTTTGCACCGTGCGTTGCTGAAAGAGGCTCTGCTCCTTCCAGTCTGGGAGGTGCTTTGACCCAGGTCATTGTTAGAGCAGTTGAGAGAGGCTAGTAGTAGCTGGAACTGGAAATAACCAGTGCCTGGAAAATGGTAATGAAAACAATATGGTGGGGGACATCGGAGTCATCCCACAACCTCCTGCCCTCTATTTCTGCTGGATATGATGGGGCTAGAGAAGGTCAAGATAGCCGATGGGGCATCAAATGGAAGAAAGATGGACTGTGAAAGTCATAAGCGGCGGTGGATTTTTGAAGTCTGTTTGTTTTGGATATTGGAAATTTAAAAAATATATCTTTTTTTAAAAAAACTGAGAAGTGGTAGTGTCATTTCACCGAAGAAAGTACCAGCATGGAGAGTCTATAAAATGAAATTGTCCTGTGCTCTCATTCGCATCTCTCTCTCTCTCTTTTGGTCCATCCATTTAGATGATTTGAGATGAGTTTTGATAGGAATGGAAAGCTTCCTGTTAAAATAACGTATCAATTACTTTCTCAGTACAGTCAATAAATAGAGCCATCCGTTTTTTAGGACCGTGTTACATTTTAGGACCGTGTTACATTAATCAAGGCATTTTTGTTACATTCTTCCAAAGATAGGAAACTTCGATATAAACTAAGGCTGGTGAGAGTTCAGTTGGTCTTTAGATGAATGTAGACCGATAATCGTTAATGTTTAAGAGTGAAACAGGTAAATCCTGAACATTTCCTGGTGAGAATTGCCCCAAAAGAATATAGTTTTTGAAATTTGGAAGCAACAGCTTTTAGCTCATATCCACAAGGGGGTAGTGATGTACTGTTGGAGTTGTCTGTCATGGAAATATTAGGAGATTCCTTTAAAAAAGAAATACAGATTGAGGTAGTATATTTGACTGCTCACTTAATGGCTTTTTAAAAAAAGAAGTTGGTAAAGCAAACCTTTTAAGGGGTTAAATGTTTGGGGTTTTATTCAGCTGTGGAATAATAGTCCAGGTGTTCCCTCTCTGACAACACCAATCCATGTACATCATTTGCCAAGTTGTGTGTGTGTGTGTGTGTGTGTGTGTGTGTGTGTGTAAGTATATATGCACATCATATGTTGCGATTTTTCAGGCTTTTACATCATCTTGTGAAGAATACTGTCTTCTTATTTCTGATCTTGGCTAGGGCCGAAAAAAATTATTCGACTTTTAATACCCGCCATCAACTTTTGCACTAAACCAAATAGCCCCAAGGGCAGATTCTACCTAACATTAATGCTAACTTGTGCGACCTTGCCTCAGGGGTCCCAACTCCTACACTATACATTCATGAATAATGTACAGATGAGTATTAAGGAGATGGATAAGATAGAGAAGACTGTTCAGAACTTTGCCCAGCATTGATGCTTCTAGTGTCTGCTGCATATCCAGCAAACCACGTAGCGTTTTTTAAAAGAAATAATTTTGAGTTGCCGCTTTGATGCCTTTTAATTCATTATTTCAGACCATCCACATGACCGGCTCTATCAGGTTTCAGGATGTGCATCTCGCAGTAAGAATGACGTCAGCCAGGATAATATGGCTGAAACGCAGGGTAGATGGAGGGTGGCAGATTTAATTCCTTCCAAGCTTTTAGATAGATGCTCGGTTGCCTTTTTTCCCCACCCCCCCGGTTGAAAAATCATTTCGTGGTGCGGTAAAAATGGAATCAGCCTTGGTGATTTCCTGGGCTACAATCTGTGTAGTTTTCTCGGTAGCAGTGTAGGTAGTCCTTCACTTAAAACCCCAGTTGAGCCCCAAATTCCCGTTGCTAAGCGAGACATGCTTTAAGTTAATTTTGCCCCATTATGTGACCTTTCTTGCCTCAGTTGCTACGGTTGTTAAGCGAATCCTACTTCTCCTTGACTTGGCTTGTCAGAAGGTCGCAAAAGGGGACCCCGGGATCCTGCAACCATCATAAATACGAGCCAGGTATCTGAATTTGGATCATGGGGCCACGGGGGATGCTGCCATAGTCGTAAGCGTGAGAAACGGCCATAAATCACCCTTTTCGGGGCCGTTGTAACTTTGAACTGTCACTCAAGGAACTGTTGTAAGGCGAGGACTTGCTATCTTCAGCTGGTTCCCGCACTTTAGTGGGAAGGTAGGCCCATTTGTAAGCATCAGTTCCCATCCCTCAGTTTCTTCCTCTTGTGATATCTCTCTCACACTAACGGCCATCTGAAATGTCCCAACGTGGTTCCCCCACGCCCCCCCCCCAGCAGCTGTAAGCACCAATAGTAAAATGAATTTGAAGGATGGTATTACACTTACAAAATAAGAGAGGATAAAATATATTCCTTAGGAACTTTATTTCTTGAGTACCCTCTGGGCATGCTATGTTCTCATTACTTTTTTTTTTTTATTCCTCCTGTACCTGCCATATTTCAACTTCTACTCCTTTGAAAGAGTGAGAGAGAGAGAGAGAGAGAACATTCTATCCTTGGTACGGCATTATCTTTCTGTGGCTAAATGAAACCGGGTTTATTGCACATTCTTAAAAATGGGCTACACAGTCTTCACAGAAACTTGGGGTATTCTAGACAACGGGTACTCATTTTTTCTTCCACATGTGATAAATATTTGTCATAATTATAGTGAGGAGGTCTTATTTATGAGTGTTCTTGTTCTCTGTTTTTCTGGCTTAAGCATAAGATATCAAAAGTATACAAGGAGTCATTTCTCTTTTAATGACCATACAAAGGCCAGGTTTCCATTACTGGCTTATGCCACCCTGGTTAACTTAAACACCAACTTTAATAACCTCTGGACTTCATGAAATCAAGCAGCCTGGCTATCTGTATACTGTGCAGGTGGCCCACAACTTAGGACTTGGTTCAGCAACCGAAGTTACGACAACACTGAAAAAAGTGCTCCCACTTATAACCAGCGTAGCATCCTTGCGGTCATGTGATCAGAAACCAGGCATGTCTTTACAATAAAGGCAGCATCCCAGGGACACGGGGTTGCCATTTGTGACTTTCCCAAGGGGCTTCCCACAAGCCAAGTCAATGGGACAAGCGACAAAGTGTTGTAAAACCTGCCACAACCTGCTTAACAGCCACATTGAAAGCTCTGGTCCCAATTGTCATGTCGAGGACTACTTGTAACTACTACACTTTGATCAAATCTGTCTCCAACTATCAATCAATCAACTATCAATCAATCTAATCCAATTATGATATTCTATCAATATTCTATATACTCTAGTCAATTCTATAGATGTGCAGGTAGTCCTCGACTTATGACCACAATTGAGCCCAACATTTCTACCACTGAGTGAGACTTTGAAAGAGTTCGTTGCTATGTTCTGGGGCAAAATAGAACAGTTCTATTGAAAGATGAAGATTTTTGTGGCCATTTAAAGCTAAGGGAGGATGCAGCCTGACTCTCTTCTAGAAACCGTAACGGTAAATAAAGCTATTTTAGAGGGCTGAGGATTTGACTGGCTTTTGAAAGCATCTGATAACAGAAGTAGATATGAGGACAAAGCAATGACCTTGTGTTCAGCTGAAGAAAGAAACCCCCAATGTGTTTTCCCAGGATTGCCACGGGAAAAGATGTGGCTGCTTTAAAGGGTTCCTTTGGCTTCAAAACCTCCTTTTTAGGATTCAATCCAAAGTAGCGCACAGCCATACTGAAATCCATGGAGATTTTAATTGAAAGGCGTCAACCTTTTCTTTTAACGCTCTCCCTCTCTGTGTTATTTGATGCATGGTTGTTGGAAGAAGCCCTTGCACGCGCTTGGAAGAGGATTTCTCGCGATTGTCTCATTTGATAATATTCCCAAATACAGAACGGAGACCGCCGAAAAAGCCCTGAATTCCAATGCTATTGATGGCTCCAGATGTCAAATAGTTGGCAGGTGTCCACAGCGGAATGCGAGGGTTAGCTGGCCCGCCATCCGTCTTTTTCACCTAGTTTGCAAGCTTGCAGAAAAGGGCCTTGTTCAAGCCATCATAAATAGCTTTTGGAGAAGGGGAGATTTTTTAAAAAATGAAAATGCGCTCTTTTTAAGGCATGGGGGCTTTGCCATTTGGATAAGATCATCAACTTGGCTGCGGTGTTTTGAGCTCAGGAACAAAGCAGATCATTAAAGCAGCCTTGTCTGATGCGAGGTTGATATGGCTGCTTTGATGGGCACCCAGGGCTTTGGCCCACACAGAACCTGTTTGCTGCTGTTTTCCACCATTGTAGGAGTGAAGCTTTATGTACAGGTATTCGTCGACTTACAACGGTTTGCTTAGTGACCATTCAAAGTTACAACATCCCTGGAAAACGTGACATTTTTCACACTGACGACTATTGCCACATCCCCATGATCAGGTGCTCAGAACTGAGGTGGTTGGCAACTGACTCATAGTTACAACGGTTGCAGTGTCCCTGGGCCCTGTGGTTTCCCCTTTTGCGGCCTTCTGACAAGCAAAGCCCATGGGGAAGCAAGATTCACTTAACAACCGTCTGACTAATTGAACAACTGCAGCGATTCCCTTAGCAACTGTGGAAGAAAGGTCATAAAATGGGGGTTAAACTCATTTAACGATACACATTTTGGGCTTCATTGTGGTCATAAGTCGAGACCACCTGCGAAAGGCTTCGAAGATGTCTCATATCAGAGAAAGGGTAAACTCTTCAAGGCAGTATCTGACGAAAGATTTTAGTTCATGAAACTATGCAAAATGTGGATATAGACATATCTTCCCATCTTACAAATTATTAAAATATAAGAGTATGAGGTCGATAGATAGTTGATTGTTTGGACCAAGGAAAACTCGTTTGTCGTGCTTTGCATAATTAAATTAAAGGATTCGCTATTACCAGATACAGAGATTGATATTTAAGAAAATGAGAGAAATTCTGGGCAGTAGCGGCCCAATTAATTGCTCTTCGCCGAATCACAAGTAATGTCCCAAATAGATTGCAATCTAATTTACCACATTTCTGTTTAGTAGATCAAACAAACAAATACAAAAAAAATGCTATTTTAATTTCCTGTGTTGTATAAATTTCTCAAAAATACCTTTCCATCATCCGGAACTATTTGAACTAAAATTCTGAATGAGCAAGGCAGGCTTAATACAGCTAACGTACTTTTTTTTTTAAATCAAAGCATCACTTCGAAATTATTATTAAACTGCTTGTAAACACTTTAAAACCCAGGCAATTCATTACATTAGTTCACGGGAAAGAAATACTTTTAAACCTTTTAACCGTGGCGTGCCCAAAGAGCTGTGTGAGAAAAAAAAAAGCCTGAGATACTTAATAGATAATGCTAATGGTTTTAAAATGTTAATTACAATTTGAAAATTCCCAGGGCGGCTGATAGTGTGACTTGATTCCTTTGAGAAATGGAATCATTTTGGTAGACAAAGCTGAAGATGTCCCTGTCTTATAATCGGTGTCTATTTTATGTGACGGTATGCAGAGCTAGGGCAGAATGTATGAATGACCTTGGGGAGAGAAAAGAGGAGAAGCGGCCTGGGAAGCAATTAGGTAAAAGAGTCAGGAGCCCACAGTCTGCTCAACCGTCAGAAAAAGAAACTGGGGGAAGACCCCCCCACCCCACCCACCCAATGGATCAAGTTGATAAAAGTTGGTCCCTTCAGACTTGCAAGCTTCCTTAAAGGGTGACTTCCAATAAAGTCAAATTATCTTGTCTTTTTAAAAAATTCCTACCTGGTTTGCTAGCAGGGCAGGCACCAAGGTTCCTACCTTCTCTTCTCCAACAGGATTTTTTGGGGGAAAGATTCTTTGATTGGCTTAGGACTAGATTTGCCACAATGCCAGTGGAATTGGCCAACATTGTTTAAGGTTGTAGCCCATCCTCTCAAGTGCCTAAAGCCAAAATATTAATTACAGGTACCCCCCAACTTAATGGCAGTTCAGTTAGTGACTGTTTGATGTTACACTGAAAAAAGTGATTTAGGACCGTTTTTCACACTTATGACCGTTGCATCATCCCTCGGGCCACATGATCTAAATTCAGATGTTTGGCAACTGGCTCGTATTTATGACGGTTGCAATGTCCCGAGGTCATGGGATCCCTTTTTTTTGCGATCCTCTGACAGGTGAGCTTCTGAAGGCCCCCAAGCTCTGCTTCCTATCTGATGATGATGATGATGATGAAGGAAAACAACCTAGAGAGAGAGAGATTTATCACAGCTTGGTAGAATTAAGCAAAAGTGCTTTCGTTCCTCAGCGTCGGCTTTGAAGACTATGTTGATTGAATACTCATTAAAGAAGAAAGGATGTTCGTATCTAGAGTTTGGTTCTTAGCTATATCACTAATGGGTATAAATTTGTGCTTCTATTTCTTTTCTCTAACGCTTTTGCTTCCCAGTCCCTCCCTCCCTCCTTTTTCTTTCCTTCCTTCCTTCCCTTTGGTGCTCTCTGAGTTTAGTGGTTTTCTTGCAGAGGTTTCATTACCCAACTAGGTAACATCATCAGCCTTCCTTCCTTCCTTCCTTCCTTCCTTCCTTCCTTCCTTCCTTCCTTCCTTCCTTCCTTCCTTCCTTCCTTCCCTTGTAGAATCTTGAACCAGGTAGCTTTTTTCAAAAAAACCCAACAACAACCACCTACTAATGAAAAGAGCAGAATTATAGTCTCGATAGTCAAACCGAGTGGGCGCACGGGTAGGAAAAATTTGTGAAGCTGGGAATAATGCTTGTCAAGCCTTTAGCTTTGTGTGTAAGGTTCATCCGTCAGGCTCATTTTATATTTGGAAGTGGGCTGGTTGTTGTCAGGGTTGGCATGAATCACACCTGAGTGTTGATTGTGAAGAGCCAGTTACCTGCAAGGCTATGAGAAATTAGATGGCTGCATGTTAAACGCAAGTTTTTGAAAACGCTAGGGCTGGAATTGACAAGGCAGCCTCGATGGGTTTCTTAACCTCGGTGGCTGGAAGACGGGTGGACTTCAACCCCCAAAATTCCCCCAGAGGCGGCATTGCTTTGAAATAAAACTTTTGCGGGTCTCTTCCCAACTCAGAATGTGTGAAGGGCCCCCTTCCTTGTCTCCACGGTTAGCGGATTAATCATCAGGGCTCCTGTTCTTAGGTATTTTGTGGAAGTTTTCATTGTGTTCATGTATTTTTACTGATTGTAATTTAATTTTAGTTGAAATTGTTTTAATTGCTTCCAAACTTTAGACTTGTGAGCCCACAGAGTGGAATGATCGTAGCAATTGAATACGGGAAATCCTCGACTTACAACCATTCATTTAATGGCCATTCGAAGTTACAACAGCACTGAAAAAAAGTTGCTTGGGATTCTTTTTCACACTTAACAACCGTTGCCCCGTTCCTGCGGTCACCTGATCAAAATCAAGTCATATTTATGTCGTGTGTCAGTGTCTCAGGGTTATGTGATTCCCTTTGGCAACCTTCCAACAAGCAAATACAAATGGGAAAGGCAGATTGACTCAACAACGACTTAACAACTAAACAACTGCAGTGATTCGCTTAACAACTGTAGCAAGAAAGGCTGTAAAATGGAGGCAAGACTCACTTCACGGCTGTCTCGCTTTGCGACAGAAATTGTGGTCTCGATTGCGACCATACCCACCCGTATGTTTGCATTACAGGAGATATTTTAGCATTTTACAGGTCTATATACCCTGAACCTGAGATGGGGAAAACCAGGGAAGAAATTCCAAAACCTGTAACACACTAGGACCAAAAAAAATAAAAAAAATAAAAAATACAACTGTACAACCCGAGGCGGGAATAATTGTGGTTCTTTATGATTCTTTCCTGCCTTGCGTTAAAAGCACACCTTATTCCTCTCCCAGATCAGATGATCGCCCAGAAAATAAAGTTAAGCACACCGAATATAAATCTAGAACATCCTGTAATACAGATCAGAGATAAAAGACTCCCCGAGATCGTTAAAGCCCAAAGTTCTAACCGTATTGATGAATTCAAAGAGCCTCCGGAGAGGGGAAATTGTTGGATATTGATGGGGTTGTTATGATGGGTGATAAGAGTTGGGGAGGCTTTTCTTGGTTGCAAGGCGATAAAAGACATAACAGGAACTGCAGTAACAGGGAGTCTCAGTACAGGCGGTCCTTGACCTACGACCGCCGTTGAGCCCCACATATCCACTGCCAAGCAAGGAGTCGTTAAGTGAGTTCTCTTTGCCCCCTTTGACGACCTTCCTCGCCACCGTCGTTAAGTTAGCAACGCTGAATCGCTGCCATTGATAAATCACTGGAGGCCTTCAAGAAGGGACTTCATGATATTCAGAGTCCAGAACGGTCCAGGGCCTCCTGCTCGAGCAGGGGGTTGGACTAGAAGACCTCCAAGGTCCCTTCCCACCGTGTTCCTCTGTGTTCCAGTTGTGTCGAGCGCAGAGGTGATCGTGTCACGAGTGAGCATAACCGTTGTCCCTCCCCTTAGTGGCTCGATCAGGCTGGATTATTTCCCCCAGTTTTTACAACTTCTGGGCCGGTACCGCCTGGGCTTGCCTGATGACTAACATGCGCCTTAATTGATGTTTCTCAAGCGCTGAAAAGCACAGGATAAGTTTTACAGGTTTAGAGGCCCCTGGAGGGTGGGGGGGAAACCACACACACACACACACACACACACACACACATATTTGAGATATTGTGTACCGAGCTTGATAGGAGCGACTGCAGCTTTTTTTGTCATTACTTCTCACCTCCGGTTTCTAAAATGCCTTTTTTAAAAAAAAAATAAAATTGTTCCTGTGCTATGTGTTTTTATATCTCAGCTGGGCATCTCATTCCTTTTATGTTTCCTCCACCGAGTGAGAATAATATTCCTACCTGATGCCAAAAGGTCTCTGCATCCTCACAGCCGTTCATCTCCCGGCAGTTAAGGATGAGAGAGAGGGTTTTTTTTTTTTTTTTTCTTCCCCCCCCCCCCCCCCCTGGAAAGTGTGTTTTAGAAATACGGGGCCTACAGTACCGCAAAAGCCCATTCAACGAACCAGACAAAAGATTGCGCGGTTTAATTCGATAGGGAAGCTCAAAGCTCCCCCTTGGCTAGGGCGGGAGAAGCCTTAAGCGCAGGCCACGTTTGAAGGAAAGGTCACTTTGGACCTCTCAAGCACTGGAGCACCCTCTTGGCACAACGTCGTCCTGGGCAGCCCCAGAATTGCCCCGCTACGGCTCAGTCCTCGACTTAACCACCGTTCATTTAGCAACCCCTTCGGTGGCGCTGAAGACTTGCAGCCAGTTCGCTGATGACGGATTGGTTGTTCCGACACCCGACAGGTCTTTCAAATGTGCTTGGGATCGCTTGGTCTCCATTCACGGCCTTCCCAGCTGGATTCCGGCAGGCAAGCTTAATCGGGAAAAAGGTAGACTCGCTTAAGGACCATGTGATCTGCTTAACAGCCGTGGCAAAATGGGACCCATTTAACAGCCGCCTGCTTAACAGAAATTCTGATCTCAGTTGTAGATCGTAAGGCTCCGTGTCATTCTGGAATTGTCCCAAAAAAACTGGGGCACAACCCCCATTATATCCAGATCGGAGCTCTGTACAGGTTTATCCTCGACTTACGACCTCAGTTGAGTCCTAAGTTTCTGTTGCTGAGTGAAACAGTTGTTAAGTGAATTTTGCCTCCTTTTGCGGCCTTTCTTGCCACTGTTGTTCAGTGAATCACTGCCACTGTTAACTTAGTAACCCGGTTAAGGGAATCTGGCTTCCCCATTGAATTTGCTTGTCAGAAGGTCGCAAAAAGCAACGGTCGTAACCACTTGGTAAGCATCTGAATTTTGATCACAAAGGTTGTTAGTATGAAAAATGGCCATAAGTCACTTTTTTCCAGCGCCGTTGTAACTTTGAACAGTCAACTAAATGTATGTCGAAAACTACCTGTACTTTAGCTTGTTGTAAGCAAATTATTGTCATAAGTAAATGAATGTTGCCAGGCCTTGCTTCCATTATTCGCTGGCGTCTGTTCAAAGCCCATCTTAAAAAATAGTTTTATTCAGAGGTCAATAGACAAACTGGTTTTAAAATGCCCGCAATCTTTCTGTCTGCGCCCAGGCCAGGTGGAAAGTTTCAAAGGTGGAACGTGGTTTTTTTTTTTTTGCTTGAAGGTGTTCTGAGTCTTGGCCCAGATTTAAGGAAGCAAAAACCAACCACCCCCACCCCCCAAAAAATCAACTTTTTTTTCCCTCCCTCCAGTGGAGAACTGTGTAGATGGAGAAGCTTATTTGATCCCTCTGTACTGAAGTTCACATTTTTGGAGTATTTATTGCTCTGATGTAGCTGATCTTAGAAGCCTTCCCCACAGTGCTGCTCTTCGTGTGCCGTGTAAAAATGCTTTTATTCTTTTAAGAGAGGAGAAGAAGGGGGGGGGGGAAACGAGGAATGAAAGTGGAAACCCCCTTAACAGACTTTTTGCATGGGAACAGGGGGAGGAAAAGGAAGATTTATGGTTTTGATGATGAAGCAGGATGGATTATTGCCTGTGGAAAGAGAGAGAGAGTTATACCACAGAGTGAAAGGCAGATCCATAATCGTTGTACAAGAAGACTGCCAACTCATTGTACAGGCAGTCCTCGACTTGCGACTGCAGCAAAGCCCAGAATTTTTGTTGCTAAAGCGAGACAGTGGTTGAGCGAGGTTTTGCTCCATTTTAAAAGCTTTCTCATTGTTAAGTGTATCACTGCAGCTGTGACGTGACACGGCTGTGAAGTGAATCTGGTCTTCCCTGTTGACTTGGCTTGTCAGAAGTTCCCCAAAAGGGAGTACCCTGCAGCCGTCATAAATGTGAGTCAGCTGTTTTTAACGTTTCAACTATGGGAATATATGGGTTATAAGTGTGAAAACCGGTCGTAAGTCACTGTTTGGTGCCATTGTAACTTTGAATGATCTGTTGTAAGCCGAGGACTCCCCGTTCTGGGTTTTTTTTTTTTCTCTTGCACTTTGAGCCTTCTCTTTTCTTCTTTACTTTTTCTTTACCTTGGTTTTTTTTTAACGTAATCTTCCTTTTCTTAAGCAACTTTTCATAGAAATAACTTGGGAAGGAAATAAAAACGTGTTAAAAAGAAAAGGAACCGTCAAGCGAAAATTGAGACAGAATCGGAAGGATCGTTTTTATCTTCCTTGCCAAACAAACGTGGCCCCCTTGAATACGCATTTCCTGCAGAGCTTATTAATCAACCGTCTCTTGGGTTCAAATGCGATATTTTCTAACACACTCCATCCCCAGCTGGTGTGAAGCTATTATTGAGAGAGAAATAAACTGTTTGGTCGCTTGTACAGCGCACGCCTGGCCTCCCTTTAGAGAGAGAGAGAAAGAGAGAGAGAGGGGGAACACAGGGGCCTTTCTCCTCTGTTGTTGAATAAGGAAAAGGGGGGGGGACCCCAAATAAAAGTTGTAATTACGTAATTAACTTGCTGCTCCTCTGGGTTAGAAGAGGATGCTCCGACCAGGCCTGAGCCCAGCAGTGGTTGGAGGGGCACTTTAAGGCCATTGTTAACTTTGGGTTTTTAGTGGGTCATTTTCGCATTGTTTTGTAAAAATTAATGGACGGCGGTTGGGCAGTTTCGGAGTTGGTTATCTGTGCGAACTATACGTTTATACCTATACTTGTTATCTTGTACGTGTTTGACAAATAAATAAATAAAGAGCTCCCCCCCCCCCCCCGCAAGTGTCTACAGGAGTGATAAATGGGAATAACTTTGAAACCTAAAATACTGTACCTGTATGTGTACAACCATAACTGACCCTAAATATCTGTGGAGATCCTCAGTCATTCAGGTCCTGCTGGTCCCAAAGGTGCTTTTTTCAAGAGGCAACTAGACTTTCTGCTTTTTTCTTTCAAGACATTTTCGCTTCTTTCACCTCTGTGTGTTCATAAATCCTTCCCTTCCCCACCCTCCAGTCAGAGCTGAAAATCATCCTGGATGAGAAGCAAAACGTCTTCAAAGAAAAACCAGAAAGTCCAGTTGCCCCTTGAAAAAAAAGAGCACCTTTGGTACAACTGACCCTAAAATTTCTGGGTTTTTGCTAAGCAAGGCAGTTGTTAAGTGAGTTTTTGCCCCATTTCACAACCGGTCTTGCCACCATTGCTAAGAGAATCACTGCAGCTGTTAAGTGAGAACGTAGTCATTAAGTGAATCTGGCTTCCTCATTGGGTTTGCTTGTTGGAAGGTGATCTCATGACCCAGGAACATTGCGGCCGTCATAAATATGAATCGGTCGCCAAGCATCTAAATTTTGATCAAGTGACCAGGGGGATGCTGTAAGGGTTCGTAAGTGTGAATAACGAGCATAAATCCCTTTGTCCAATGCCATTATAATTTCAGTCACTAAATGAGTAAGTGGACTACCTATTCATTCATATATGTATATGTATATGTATATGTATTTATGTATATATATGTCTGGTATTCAGCTTTGTTCGGGTGTTTTCCCACGTCATTATAGTTGTGCTTTTAAAGTTGTAGCAACGTTTTGGCAGAATCTCATCTGCCATCATGAGGCTTCTGTATTGGGTTTGTCTGTGAGTCAGACTTTATATTTATATATATATATATATATATATATATATATATATATACACACATACATACAAACAAACACACATGCATATACATATATATAATACACACACACACACACACACACACGTATGTATATATTTCTCAAATCATCTGATTGGCTGCGAGCCAAATTAAAAAAATAAGTTCTTACTCCATCCGACTGCAGATCAAAGCAAAATTAAGTGTAACGAAATCCTATTGTGCTCTTTATTGATTTTTTTCTCCTTCGTTTGATATTTCAATTCAACTGCTGTTTAAAAAAAAAAGCAGGAAGCAGAAAAATATGACGTTTGTTACAAGGATTTTTTTTTTAATTAATTTAATTTCGCCTCCCAAGTGATAGCTGCTAAATTCGATCCGCATCGTGATGGGTTTTCAATTGATCCTTATCAGGATATATTACCAGCAACGGATTGGGGTTTTGAGTTCAGTCAACATTTTTATTTTTTAAATATCCTCTTTCCAGCACATTCCTCTTCACAAAGCTCTTCTTTCTGTTCTCTAGACATCTTCTCTCATATGGCAGAAACTGGAGCAGTTGTGATGGGGTTACGCCATATTGTGTTTACATTCCCGGCACATTGTGTGTCTGCTACAAGGGTTCTGTTGCTGTAACGTAGTGGAACGATTGGAATCTGATCTTTGACGTGGAACGTTGCACGGAAGACAAACGAGGGAAAATGTTTTGCATAATAGTAAAAAATCAGCTGGTTTCGCTTTGTGGCCTGGATGGCCCTAAACCAGACCTTGGGAGGAATGACAATGGGCCTGTGTGCTGCTCATTGTGCAGGAAGTCCTCTACTTACGACCACAATTGAGCCCAAACTTTCTGCTGTTAAGCGAGACGTTTACATTTTAGGACCTTTACTTGTTAAGTGAATCACTGCAAGCTGTTAAGTAATCTGGTTGTTAAGTGAATCTGGCTTCCCCTGTTGACTTTGCTGGTCAGAAGCTGGTCGCAAAAGGGGATCACGTGACCCCGAGACGCTGCGACCATCATAAACACGAGATGAATTTCGATCACGTGACCCAGGGGATGCTGCAATGGTCATAAGTGTGAAAAACGGCCCTAAGTCAACTTTCTTTTAGTGCCGTAACTTCAGACGGTCGCTAAACGAACTGTTGTAAATTGAGGACTACCTGTATTTTGATATGCCCAAAGGGTTAGCAGTTTGGAAGGCTACTTTGTGTAAAAAGACTTAAAATCACCTGCATGGTGAAATTCTACAGTGAGTAAGACAAACGGGCACCCTTTATTCCTAATCCCTTTGTTGCAGCTTCATTCTCTTAAATTTGCTTTTAGGAACGAGGTTTTTCCTGTGCTGCATCGGTGGAAAGCTGTGAAGTTGGAAAGTTCCGTCTTTATGTATTTATTTACATTTCTTGAGTCCGTAAACCGAGCCTGCCCTTTGACTCCAAGGAATTGACATACCACGACGGCCATTTATTTTGTGTACAGGCGGGGGGGGAGTGACGATGCCAGAAATTGCATTTTTAAGATGACAAATTGTAGAAGGAAGTCTCTGTGTGTGCATATGGATTTGACCTTTGGAGTCAGCGGGGGGAATATATCAAAACGGTTCTGATGCTTGTTTCTCAACGCAAAAGTATCATCTTTACTTTCTTTTTCTTTTCTTTTCCCTTTCTAGATGATCATGGGAACAGCAACGGAAGTCATGTAAAAATCTTTTTACCGAAAAAGCTCCTTGAATGTCTACCAAAATGTTCCAGTTTACCAAAAGAGAGACACCGTTGGAACACAAATGAGGTAGCTAGAGAAAACTTTTTGTGATTTCACCGGCTGGTGTGTTGAAACTGTAGACTTATTGGAGTCAAAATCATGATCAGAAACGTTCAACCGCTCTCAGTCGCTGCTGATTTTGCCAATTTGGTCCCTTAGATGATAGGAAATGATTTACTGTTCATTTTAAAAGAGACAGAACATAGGACCTCCTTCATTATGTTGGTATATCTAGCATTTTATTTCTTTCACAGGTGCAGCTAAAATGGATGTTTGTACATGTCAGAAATGAATGAAAAATAGCTTTGATGCAGCCTTATCCCAAGTGTCAATTTGATAAGCGCCCGATTGCGCCCAAACTTCCAAAAATCATGGTAATTCCTGGCCCTAATGCCTAATAATATTTCATTTAAGAATATTTTTAATAACGTATCTCTAACTATGGAGAGTAGCCTTCCCGATCTAGGTGTCTTTGGTCTAGACGAGTTTCCTTAAATCTCAGTCAGCTTGATTCACCTAAACAATGATGCGAAAACTTTGGCAATAAATGCAGGATTTTTAGCAGGTATCTTATTTTTTAAAATAAGTTTCCTGTGTGAAGAATGGATATTTTTTTTGGGGGGGGGGGAATTTGCATCTAGAAATATTTGTCGAGCATGGGGTGACTGAAAGAGAATGCATTAACAAACATGAACGCAACTGGTTTCCTTGAATTCATTTTTATTCATATTTTTTTAGAGAAACAGCTTTGGAAATGATTGTAGTTAGACCTCCTGCAGCCTGGCTGACTTTGTTTTCTCGACAGACTTTCCAGGAGTGACCTTAGATTTCCTAAGAATCCATTATTTTTGAAAGGTCATAAACTGATGTGACTAAGCGCCTTGCCAAAGACAAAATCCTCGATCAATCTGTTTGTAAAATGTACTTTATGGTGTTCGGTTGTTAGCAGCAAAAACGAGGGGCAGGCTATAGCCTCTGTTTGTTTCGGTGGAAGCTCATGGCAGCGGTGGTGGAAGACAAAACTTACCTTTGCAAGAATTGGATCCATCCACTGTTATTTATAGTAGCAACTTCGTCCCGAGATGTGTGTGGGGGGGGATTGGAAATTACCTTTAACCCCCCCCCCCCCCCCCCCCCCAGGAGCAATGAGGGAGTCACAGACGCTTGTTTTGGTGCTTCCTCAAATCGATTAGCACATTATTTTCACCATTTTTAAGGTCGTGGCAGGACCCCCTCCGGGAGATTAAGGGGAAGATTTCCAAATTGTACAGGGATATCTGGTTGTCTAGATGTGGTCTACATTCCTAGGAAAGCGGAACGGTGACCCTGTGGTGTCGGGAAAATTTCTCGTGTTTGAATGCGCCGTGATTTCTGCGCTCGAGAGGGATGCTCCGGAGCCTTCCGCAAACCTCTCTTTAAAAAAAAAAAAAACAGAATCTGAGCTCAAAGAACAACATCTCCTGTGTGGAATAGTAACACAACACATCTTGATTTTCCTTTTGTCACTTTGTGTAAGTGTGAGCAGGGTCTCTTGTTTTGAATCGCTGAACATAGGCCCAGTTTTATTAATTTTGCGCCTTGTGGGTCCATTTCTCTGTCTCCAAAGTGGGCAGAAACTGCTGTAGCAGGCTATCTGTGATCAAAATCATTTTTGTTCATTTCATCTCTTGTCATTCAGAGCGGCACGGGGTTTGTAGCTTCCTCAGGAGAAAAATGTTGCCCAAGAATTGGCAATTAATGCAAAATGGAGAAGGCCACCCAGGCCCCTTAAGCCGATGCAGCCACACAGCACCTATTTTGCAAGCTGTGTGCTGATTTTTCTCACGGATTTTGCTGATCGTTATACCGGTTTCCATGTTCTGTCCAGGATTCTGGCTTTAGAACATTATATATTGTAATTATATTTGACCTATACAGGGTCAGTAAGGGCTCAGGATAACCAACCCCTTAGATTGACCAATGGCCAGCCTCTCTGACATATGACCCCCCATCCCCAATAATACCAGCCCCCCTTTCCCACTTCAATCCCATTTGGGAAAGTGGTTAAAACGTGGCTTTTTGGGGCAGACCTCTGTCAACCCATGTCGTCTTCCCTTCCCATCTAATCAGCAGTGGGCCACTTGAAGGGGACAGGTGTTGTGACGAGAAGTCCTGGGATGTTGATCGCTTTGTTGGTTTTGATGACTTGATTATGGACCACCTAGAGACGTGTAATCGTGGCGGCCCTGAAAATACCAGCCCTAAATGAAGACCACGATTCGCGGAGACAACTTTCCTTTAAATGGGTGGTGGAAATACATCACTGACTAAAATGGAGCTTGTTTTAAGTCGGGTGTGGTTCAAAATACCACAAGCCCTGCCCTGCTGGCTTCAGAAGTGCTTGACCTGGTCCGACGGAAATAAACACACAGGAATCTTCGTAGCAGGCCCTGCAATTTGTTCCCGTTCCATTTGGCATCATGTTCCTGGCAATTTTTAAAAAGAAAAAAAAAGAAATCTTAAGTGCCAAAGGAAATAACTTGGATTTGATTTGGGTGTCATCGCTTTGATTTTGCAAACTTGGTTTTACGCCGAAGAAACGGTTCTCCTGAAGGAGTTGAGCGGTGGGGTTCCCCAAACCCTTTCAACCGCGTTTTTCTTGCGCGGCACCTTCCCGTCTCCCCAGATGTTCTTAAAATTGGCAGAAATGGAGATTACCCGGGGTTAATCACAGGCACGCCGGGTCTGTTGCGAAGTTTAGATCTGGGTAATGGAATGTACCACAGCGATTCCTCAAAGCATCAAAGGCCCCCAGACTTTGAGAGGTGTGTAAGAGCAGCTAGTTACGCGTATCTTGAGCTCAGTAGTGCAAGCGACACCTCCTGTTAGGTTCCCTTTGTTGACCTTGGAACACGCAAGCTGATTTGTATTGCAGATAAAGCAGCCTTTCTGCTATGTGTGTATTTACACACACACTAGATAGATGGATAGATGAGAGAAATAGATTAGATAGATAGATAGATAGATAGATAGATAGATAGATAGATAGATAGATAGATAGATAGATAGATAAAGATGAGAGAGAGAGAGAGAGAGATGGAGGGAAGGAGGGATAGAGGGATGGATGATAGATGATGGATGGATGGATAGAGAGATAGAGATACATATACATGTACTCTGTGTGTATATGTATGTGTATATACACACACACACATATACATACAGTGCAGTCAATATTCAGACCCCCTTCACTGTTGTCAATTTTGTTACTGAGTAAGGTCTGAATACTGATGCCAATGTGATTTTTCCCCCCTTTTAATAAATTTGCAGACATTTCTAAACTTCTGTTTTTACTTTGTCATTATGGGGTACCAATTTCATCAACTGTAGAATCAGGCTTCACCATTACAAATTTGACAAAAGCGATGGGTCTGTATTCCTTGACTTACAGCCATTCATTTAGTGACCTCTCAAAGTTACAACGGCATTGATAAAAAGTGGCTTAGAACCGTTTTTCACACCTACGACCGTTGCAGCATCCCCATGGTCACGTGATCAGATTTCAGGTGCTCGGCAACTGACTCATACTTATGACGGTTGCAGTGTCCTGGAGTCACGCATGCCATGCCAGCTGGCCCCTGAATGCCAGCTGACTCTCCACTGACGCCATTCTGCCTTACAGGCAGCTGCATAACAGGCAGAGCTGCTAAGATGCTGATGATGGAAAGGCCCAGAGCCCCAGAGGAACTCAGCAGAAAAATACTGTAGCAGCAGCAAGAATCTCAATTAAAAGCTAATATTTGCCCTTTCTTGTATCTGCGAGCTCTTGTCAGCTAGCCTGTCACCATCATTTTATCTGTGGCAGCCCCTTCAGTATGAGGAAGGTGGGGACTGGGTGACTTTGTCTAAATTAGCCTGGCTGTGTAGTAATTGTCCTTATGTCATATAAAGTCCATCTGCTCCCTAATGAGTGAAAAATAAAGCTAAAACAAAAAAAAGGAAAAGATTGGGCAGAGAAACATCACATCGTTCTTGTGTCTTTCAGTTCAATCAAATATAATAAGGCTATTTTACCGAAACCGCGAAGGTGCAGGGGAAAGAATGTGAAAGCCCTTGTGTGTCCCGCTGGTTTTGTGGAATACAAATTCCAGGCATAGCACACTTAGTGGTCAGACTAGGTGGGCAGTAGATATAAATCCACTTACGTTGAGAGTTGAAATCATTTTCTTCTTTGATCCAGTCTTTTGAACTTTCCCTTTTCTTTAAAACAAAACAGTGTGCTGATGTTTTTGTAATAGTTCAAACTTTTTCAAAGCACAGGATTGCATCCCTAGCAATTATTATTATTATTATTATTATTATTATTATTATTACAAGGAGTTCTCGACTGTAGCCTCCATTCGAAGTTAACAACAGAGGAGAAAAATTAGGACAAGAAGGAAAGAATGGCATTTATTGCTTTCTTCTGTTTTAGATATAGCAGAAAGAGGTCATTTTAAAAAACTTTGGTCTGATCTGAGAGCTCCAGGGGACAAGATTTGACAAAGGACAAAAAGTTGAAATCTGGCAGTCTTATTTAGAAAGAGCGCAGAGAAGAGCAAAGAGGAGGATTAGGGAATTGGAGGCTAAAACATACGAAGAATGATTGCAGGAATTGGGGGTGTCTAGTTTAATGAAAAGAAGGACCGAGGGGGACTCGATAGCCGGGTTCCAGTATTTGAGGGGCTGCCCCAAAGAAGAGGGAGTCAAGCTATTCTCCAAAGCCCCAGAAGGCAGGACAAGAAGCAACGGATGGAAACTCCACCAAGGAGAGAAGCAACCTGGAATTAAGGAGGAATTTCCTGACAGGGAGGACAATTAGACTATGGAACTGCTTGCCACCAGAAGTTCTGGTGCTCCATGACTGGAGGCTTTCAAGAAGAGATTGACTGGAATGATATAAGGTCTCCTGCCTGAGCAGGGGGTTGGCCTGGAAGACCTCCCAAATTCCCTCCCATGATTCTGCTCTGTTGGCATCGCCCTCAATCCGTTGGTGGAGCTAATGGAATAAAGGAGAGGGGAGACAACGCGGGAAGGCTGGTTAAAAGAGATAAGAATGGCAGTGGGTGACAGAAACTTTGCACCTTACAAGCATAGAGGGAGGAGGTTGACGGACACCTGTGAGGTCGCAAACCCGAGCCAAAACGGTGGCAGGGAGGCAGAATCTGAATTTTTTGTCGAGCCGCACCGGAGGAAGAAATGTGGCAGTCATGCAGTGAAAGTCATGCCTAGCGACAGGGGTAACAAGGACATTGGAAGAAGCTCCCTGTAATTCAAAGATAAAAAGGAAAGAAGGCAAGGATAGAATTGGAAAGCAGCTGGATTAGAGAGGGGATTATCGCCATGAATGTTAAAATCGCGGCAGGACAGCGAGGTGGTGTCAGCCGTGTAGCCCAAAACCTCTGATCTGAACACTTAGTCAGAAACGCTTTTAAAATAAAATAAAATAAAATAAATTTTTTTAAAAAGTAGCAAATTTCCTTGAGGTGGCAGGAAATGTTGATCTCCCCTTGAGGATGCTTGCATGACCCCAGTTTAAAGCTTTTATGGATTTTTCTGACACAGCAGCCAGCTGGCTGTGTCCTTGTCATGACCACGGACTCTCCTCGTTCTTAAATGCTGCTGAGTAATAGGGAGTTATTTTCACACCGTAGCAAGTTGCCGAGTGAAATTCCCCTTCCCCAAATCCCACCCTCTGTCCTTCTGCTTGTGCACAATTGGCTGTGCTGTATTTCGGCCCAAATGTTATACCTTGGCTATAAAATCTAGACGGTGCAGAAGGTGAAGTCACTATGCCCCCTGCATAATCGGCTAAATTGCTAAATTTATAGAGAATTGCAGGCAGGTTGCAACTGGTAGGCTTTTAGAGAAGTGGAACAGAGGTGGATAGACTGCAGGTAGTCCTTGACTTACGACCCCAGCAGAACCCGAAATTTCTGTCGCTCTGTGAGACATTTGCTAAGTGAATTTTCCTCCACTTTATGACCTTTCTTGCCAACGTTAAGTGAATCCCTGCAATTAATTTAGTCCCACGGTCTTTTAAGTGAATCCGGCTTCCCCTGTTGACTTTGCTGGTCAGAAGGTTGCAAAAAGGGGAGCGTGACTGCTGTCGTCATAAATATGAGCCAGTTCACCATGCTGCAATGGGTCATAAGTGTGAAAAACTGTCATGGCCCTTTTTTTCCAGTGCTGTTGTAACTTCGAACCATCACTAAATGAACTATTGTAAGTCAAGGACTAGCTGTATTCCCTCGCAAGGAAAAATTGCGCTCATTTGCGGCAGAGTGGATGATATTATTTTAAGCCATAGGCAAGGATAATTATTAATATCCGGCCCAGGAAAACGAGTCGCATTTGTACAGGTCTTTTTCAGCAGGTGTTCTATTTTTTTCAGACAGCCCCTTGTCTGGAATGGTACAAGCGGGGGGGTTGGACTAGAAGACCTCCCAGGTCCCTTCCAGCTGTATTCTCATGGATTGATATCACAAAATGAGTGGCAGATCCTCACGGGTTCTTTCGATAAAGCGATTTAACAGCCGCTGTGCTCCAGTCCAGTAACAGCCTGGCTTACAGATGTGGGCGAGGTTCTATTCCAAGTGCGGGCTCTTCTTACCCCATGGGGTTAAATAAATCTCCCAATTTAATGTGTGAGATTCTCATCATCTGCTCGGTTTTTTTGGGGGGGGGGGGGAACTGGAAGGCCAATTTAGAGTTGCCAGTGGCACCCTCTCCAGAGTGAGAGATGATTAAATTTAGTGCAGTTACTTAAACAGGAAAACCGCAGTTGGCTTAACCAGGACGGCTGCTCAATAACGCAGGCTTCTTCCCGCCCCAAAGCGTGTCGGTTGGAGGGGGAAAAAAAAAGACAATTTACATATATCTGATCGCCTTTCGTCGGCTTAGTGTTCTCCGAGCTGAATGGAAGAATTTCAAGTTTCAAATTCAGAGTAGAGCTGGACGGGGCCTGGGAGGTCTTCTAGTCCAACCCCCTGCTCAAGCAGGAGACCCTAGATTTTAGGCAAGGGGCTGTTTATATTAATCATACAGGTAGTCCTTGACTTAACCTGAACCTAAAACGTCCATTGCTAAGCAAGGCAGTTTCTTAAAGATTGCCGGATATTTCAACTTTTAACATTACTCACCTCTGTAACGTGGGTCGACCTGGCTGTTTAAGGAGCGTGAAGATCTCTCTGGAGAGGCTCCTTTCAGCAGGTATCTGTAAGCATGTGTGTGTGTGTGTGTGTGTGTGTTCATCTCTTGGCAGGAGCCACTGATGTTCTGCTTTTTTCCTTCCCTACCGGCAGGTATATTTAGAATCGTTGGCTTTTCTTTTCAGAAATCAATTACCAACTCACCTTTGACGGGCTCTTCCCCTTTGTGCTGTTTTCTCTCTGTCTCTCCCTCCTTCGCTTCTCATGACGCCTTTGTCTCTCATGTGAAAAACATCCCCCTTTGGAAGACCATCCGTCGTCCTCTTCCTTACTCCCCGTCCATTTGATCACTTTGAGCCAGTTTATGCCTCGTTGGGCCATGGGGGAGCATTTCGAAAGAACTTTTTCTGGGGTGGAGGGGGGGAAAAGAAAGGGTAAAAGTAACCGGTAAAGGATCCAGAACCTCTACTCATTTCTTCCTTTTTTTTTTCAAACTTCTTTAAATGCTGATTTTCACAGCAGAAACCTTTTAGATCACAGGAGTCGTTAATTGACATTTCTGCCTCGCAGAAAAGCAGGATAAACACTTGGATAAGCTGCCTCTTTGCCACCTTGGGTTGAGTTTTTTCCCCCCTTTCTCCATGTTTCCGCTAGCATTTTTGGGAGACGCTTGCTATAGAAGTCGGGGCAACTGCAATTAATTTTCCAACCTAAGGATTTTTCTTCTTCTATGAATGGAGCATTCACTGTTCTCTGCGTTGGAAAATAATTTGCTACGTTGAGGTCGTCCTCAACTTATGACCATTTAGTGACCGTTCGGAGCTACAACGGCCCTGAAAAAAGGGACTTAGGACTGTTTTTCGCATTTGTGATCATTGCAGCATCCCTGTTTGGTCACGTGATCAAAATTCGGCTGCTTGGCTCCTCTTTATGATGACTGGACTCTCCCAGGGTCACAGAATCGATCCCCTCTTGCGACCTTCCGATGAACAAACTCCGCAGGGAAGCCAGGTTTGCTTAACGACCGTGTGACCGACTTGACAACCAAAGAGGTTGACTTAACCACCGTGGCAAGTTTAAGACTTGTGGCCTTCAACTCCCAGAATCCCTGAGCTAGCATGACTGGAGGAGGAATTCTGGGAGTTGAAGTCCACAAGTCTTCAAGCTGCAAAGACTGAAGAGCCCTGATCTAGGAATTTTTGTTTAGTGGCCATTCAAAGATCCCAAGAGCACTTAAAAAATAAATAAATCTGTGACTTAGGACCGGTCCTTGCACTTATGACTGCCTCAATACCTCCCCACGCTCATGGGATCAACATTTGGGCACTTGGTAACCGACGTCCTGGGGACGCTAACCATTCGCCATCGTCGTTTGCGGAAAAAAACCTGGCTGCGACTCACTTAACAACTTCCTCACCTAGCAATGGAACGTCTGTCCCAACCATGGCCATAAGTTGAGGACGACCTGTGGCGGCCTCCACGGCTGAGGAAGACATCCATGTGGTTGCTGATGAGCCTGGCTCTCTCTTCCCCTTACGCTATTTATAGATTATTGCTGGATCATTCATATTCCATTTGTAAAAGCATCATATAAAAACGTCTCTCCCTCCTCCTCCTCCTTTTGAGCCAAGCCCAATTAATATACATCTCTGAAACTGCCTCGTCTTCCAATAGCGGCCCCCTTTCTTCAAATATTTATAAGCCCCCTCTTAAGGCAAATGCTACCGTTGCCCGTTGAAAGATGATTTCAGAAACAATACACTTACAAACAAACAGGGAGAAAAACAGCCCTATTGGAACCGTAGGAAGGAATCCAAAGCTGTAGTTAAAAAAATAAAATAAAAGCCAGGCCGGCAGGCACAGAATAATTTAAAACCAGCAGAGCCAGAAGACTGTAAAGATAATAATAACCATAACATCGAAATGAGTGAAATCAGTCCGAATACAGAACTTTCCTGGCGAAATCCATTCCCAAAAAGTGTCCAAAACAGAAGATTTCAATGCGATCGTAACGGACCTCAAGAGCTGTAACTCAAAAGTGAGGGGTGCTCTTGTGGTCTTCAACACACGTTTTCTCCCCTCCCTCCTTTCCTGCTTTCTTCTGCATTCGCCTTGTTCTTACAGCAAAGCTTGTCTCACTGTGGTGGGACACGGGGTTGGTTTTTTCTTTCTTTCTTTCTGTTTTTTAGCCAGCTTATCCCAGAGCCTGACCCTGGTTTGGGCTGAGAAGGCTTGCCCATGGTTGTACCGTTGACTTCCACACCTAACGGAAGATTAAAACTCGGATCCCCCCACTGCTAGTCTGGAGTCTTTACCTCTACATCATGCTGGCTCTTTTGAATGTTATATACCAGGGGTCTCCAAACTTGGCAACTTCAAGACAAGCAAAGCTGGCTGAGGAACTCTGGGAGTTGAAGTCCACAAGTCTTGAGGTTGCCAAGGTTGGAGACCCCGGTAATATCGAATCTCACCATGTGTCATGCTTGCTACATGTTGCCTTCAAAGTACAGCTAATCCTTGACTTAACAGTTCATTTAGCGACCGTTCGATGTTACAAACGGCACTTCTGACCATTGCAGCATCCCCATGGTCAAAGTTTGGACGCTTGGACACTGACAAATACTTATGACGGTTGCAGCGTTCCCGGGGAAGTGGGGGAGGTCCTTGGGCGACCTATCCAGCAAAGTCAGGGGATTCAGTGAACGACCGTGTTCCTAGGTAAACAGCCGCTCGATTCACTTAATGACGGTGGCAAGAAAGGTCCCAAAACGGGACAAAGCCATCTCGCTCAGTGGCAGAAATTTCCTTCGAGCAGCCCTGTGTGTTGGGCACAGGCTCCTCGGGGTGCTCTTCCTCACTGCTGCCAGCCTCCACAATCTCTGAAGGCAGCACTCCACCCCCTGATGGTCCTGGCCCCTCACCTGAGCCCTACGCTCCCCGAGACCTCAGCCGCCTGCACCTGCTGCCGGCGAACCACAACACAAGCACACACACACACGCACGCACACACGCGCACAGCCTTGCCAAGGTGACCCAGCTGATGGCGGTTCCGTGCCCCACCTATAACCTTGCTTCATCCCGGCTTGTCTCGTTTCCTAGCTCCCCTTTTCAGAGCGTGGAACAATGCAAACAGCAGCGGCTCTCGAAAAGATTGCGGTGCCTCACACTGGCAAGGCTGATGGGGTATTGATCTTTCCTTCCTCTTAAGGTTTAAAATGGCTCGCAGGCCTCCCAGCGTGAACACCTACGGCCGCGGCAGGCGATGGAGGGTTTTTGCACAGAAACGAGACGATGGAGGGTTTAAGTTCCTTTTCCGGGGGAGGGCAATTCCCCTCCCTTCCCCCTCCATCTTGGACAGGCATTGCCAAGAGATTAGCCCGTTTTCTTTCTGGGGTGTGTGTGTGTGTGAGCATGTGTGGCGTTGCAAACGATCTCAACCGACACTGAATTAAGGGAAGGAGAGCGAGGGGGCTGTGTGGGCGTCAAACCTTTTGTGTTTTTATTTTTTATTTTTCCCCCAAGGGCCTTTTGAATGATCGGACTCGGATCGAACGAATTGCGAATAAGATGCCCGGAATTATCATGATCATTATTATTTTTTAAAAAAGACTTAATTCCCACCAGAAAAGCGGAATAACGCTGGCTGGTGGTCTCGCATCCATAAGAGCCTCTCCTGCAGTGCAGACGGAAAGGAGTGGGAAGGCCCCTGTCGCGGTCCAGGTGTAAAATTATTATTATTATTGAGAGATGGGCGGTGTTTGTCACTCAAAGGCGTAATTTTCAAATTTGCACGGACGCCCGCTTGGAATGACGAGCTCTCCCCCACCCCCACCCCAAAAAAACACACCCCGAGAGAGGAGACCATGGTGGGGTTGCCCCTTTGCCTGTAAGTTTACGGGGTGTGTATGTGTGTGTGCGTCTAGAAAGCTGTGGAGTCTAAAAATCAAAAGCTTTTTCCTAAATATATCCTGGCTTGATGCCTGTCACGTGACTTTGATGCCCAGTAGGGGAATTGCATAGAGATCAGATTGGCTGGAGTCGGGCCCGACCGGAAGGAAACACAGATTAAAGGCAGGTTGCAGGTCTTACCTGTGCAAGCTGTCGACCAATGGGGCAGCCTGTGCAGAAGCTTTGATTCACAGTTCACGAAACAGGAACCTCAGAGATCACCTAGTCCAACCCCTTGCTCAGCACAGGCTCCACGGTAGCAAGCAAGAGACCATCCACCCAGCTGGCCTCTAGGGGAGGTGGGCATTTTTTAACGGGGCAGCCCGGTCCCTCCCGTGCACCTCCCGCGTCCTCCTCCTTCAGGGGCAAGCCAGGTGACCCCTGCACCGGGCAAGGGGTTGGGCTAGGGGACCTCTAAGGCTCCCTCCAGCTCTGACTTTGTGAACTGTGAATCAAAGCTTGTGGGTTTGGTTTTGGGAAATTGCTCACCTTGTCGAAGAGTCGGAATCCCTTTAGTGAAGGAGATTTTCCAGTGAAACATCGTATGCAGGTAGACCTCTGCTTACGACCACAACTCAAATTTCCATGGCTAGTTGTTAAGCGAGTTGCACCTCACGTGACCTTGGAACACAGCAGCGGTCGTAAGTATGAACCAGTTGCCAAACTTCTGAATTTAGAAGAGAAGAAAGCTGGATGGGACCTTGGAGGTCTTCCAGTCCAACCCACCCCCGCTCAAGCAGGAGAACCTATCCCATGTCAGACAAGTGGCTGTCTAGTGATCACATGACCTCTTCTTTTGATCACATGACCTTGGGATACGGTGACCGTCATGAATGCGAACCAATCGCCAAGGATCTGAATTTTGATCCGATGACCACGGGGACATGCAACGGTCGTCGATGAGAAAAACATTCCTTAATCACCTTTTTTTTTCCCGGCGCCGTTGTAACTTCCAGTAGTCGCTAAACGAACGGCTCTAAGACGAGGACTGCTTACAGTTGCTGAAGGGGGTTGGATGAACTTTAATAATTTACGCCAAATTGGCCTGTTTTTTTTCTTCTTTTTAGTAAGCATTAAATCTGCACGTACAAAGTCCATAGACAAGGTGCATTTTTCTCGCCCGTTTCAGGCAACGTAGCCAAGCACGGTTTATCATTTGGGTTTGGTTCGGTTTTTCTTCCCCTCTTCTCCGGTCTGATAAATGATTCTTAAGATTTTTACGGAATAGAAACATTCAGAAAATGTTTCTGATTTTTCAGAACGAGACGCAAAGCCAGCCGTCCAGTCCGGATTTCAAATCACTTTAAGATCCTCTCGTAGTGATCACAATTTCTAAAGACCATTTTATTGTAGAGTTAAATTGGTGCTTAAGCGGTAATTTATAATTTATGTTGGCATTGATAATGTTGGCTGTGTTGAAAGCAGCCGGATCAAATAACCGCTGGATGCTAGATTTCTTTTTTTTAAAAAGGGGGCGGGGAACAAACCTGGTTTAAGCAGGGCTGAATTCACACGTGGGGCATTAAAGTTGTAACACAGTTTATTTCTGGTTTATTTGTGAGTTTGACTTGTGTATCGTGGTTTATGAAACCAAGACAAACTGTTCAACATTTGTGGTGGTTGGGCCCAAATTCTCAAAATAGCTAGTCCTCGACTTACAACAGTGAACGGTTTAGTGACTGTTCAAAGTTAAAACGGTGCTGAAAAAAGGGGACTTAGAACCGTTTTTCATACTTAACGACCGTTACAGCATTTCCCCCAGGGCCATGTGATCAAAATTCCTCTCCGACTTGTATTTATGACGGTTGCAGCGTCCCCCATTTGCGACCTTCTGACACACAGAGTCAGCGGGGAAGCCGGATTCACTTAACAACGGCGTGACTAACTTAACAACCGCAGGGATTCCCTTAACACACTTGGGCAGGAAGCTTGTAAAACGGGGCAAAAAAAAATCGCTTGACCAACGTCTCGCTTAGCAGTGGAAGTTTTGCAGCGGAAATTTTGGGCTCCACTGTGTGTCATAAGTCGAGGACTACCTCTGTATTGGTATGTTTTTTCGGGCACAATTAAAACGTAGTTTTGTTTAATTTAAAAAAAAATCCCAAGCATTTGATTCCTGTTCTAGTTAATCTGCATTTTTTTCTCCCAGGGGTTTAATTTGAAGACAGTAATAGCAAAATAATAATAATAATCAACTTCTGTGATATTTTTCTCACCGTTTCCCCCATTAGCTTCCCTGCATCATCGTTATTATTATTTTTCTTAAGTTGCTGCTGCTTAAGTTGAAGTGGAAGGTGACTCGTTTGCTGATATTTGCCTGTTAACTGTTTTGCATTGTTTTGTTTTTTGCAGTAAATTTGAATTTGTGCAGGTTGTTTGGTTTTTTTTTTTTACTCATTGTAGCTCCTTTGTTTTACAGAGATCTTGACGCAGCCGCCATTTCGGAATTCTTTTTAATAATGTGACCCTTCACCTTTGATCCCCTGACCTGCATTATCTTGGTAACCATTTCATTTTTTTTAATTTAATTTTTCATTATTATTATTATTATTATTATTATTTTTTGTTTAAGTTTTTTATTTATTTATTTTTTGGTTTGGTGTGTAAGCTTTGTAACATTTCACCTTCTTAAATTGTAACATTTCTTTGACTTCCCTAAATATAAATACTCTTGTTTTGCCTGTAAATGTTGTAAATGTCTCATTTTCCTTTGATTAAAATTCATTTCAGTTTTTTTTAAAAAAAGATACAAGTTCTCATTGTTTTTATTTTGATGTTTAACAATGTGCAAGCTTTTATCCGTTGTGTTACTTTTGTTTTCTAGCCATGTGTTTCCAAAACATTTATAAACTAACAGTCACTTTATTAAAAGAGTTTTACAGTGAAATATCTTCATTTTCTTTTTTTCCCCTTTATCCCCAATTTTGTTTTACCTGTCATAACTGAGCCAAAAACAGCCAACCAGGATTGTGTTTTGACACAGAATTTCTGTTTCCAGTAGCGTCTTTATTGAGGCCGCTTTCCCTTGCAAGCTGAATTTCAGTAAAATATTGTATGTGGTTCCATTAATTGGTCTCCCTTTTAATAGGAGGGCCTTGAAAATAACCCCAGATACAAAAAAATATCCATGCTCGTTTTATAGAATGCCACCCTCGACTTTTGGCCATAACTGAGCCCGGCGTTTTTGTTCCTAAGTGAAACATTTGCTAGGTGAAGGTCGCCTCATTTTTGCGACCATTCCTGCCACCGTTGTTAAGCAAATCCCTGCAGTTCTTCAGTGAGTCACGCGATTGTTAAGTGAATCACTGCAGTGTATGAACAGCACGGTCGTTAAGTGAATCTGGTTTTTGTTTGCAAAAGGGGATAGCGTGACATGCACCCCCTCCCTCCCCCGGGGGACGCTGCGACCGTCATAAACACGAGTCAGTTCCCCAGCTTCTGAATTTTGATCACGTGACCCCCTCCTGTGGCGGTCATACCTGTGAAAAATGGTCCTAACTGAATTCACTTTTTCAGTGCCATTATAACGCTGAACAGCCACTAACTGAAATGTTGTAAGCCGAGGACTGTCTCCAAACCACTTGGTCCACAGGCAGGCCCCCCTTAAGAGGACTCTAGCATCTTGCAAACTGTTTGTGTGTGTGTGTGTGTGTGTGTGTGTGTGTGTGTGTGTCACACACTGATGCGGGGTGGGGTATCCTTTAGAGATTGGGGGAGGGGGCTGGATAGAGATGCTATGCAATGCCGGTTGCATCAACCCCGTTTATTTTCCTTCTGCCTTAAATTCCTCCCTCCCATCCTGTCCTGCATTTTTCCATACCCAATCAATCTCTCTCTATCTCTTTCTCTTTCTCTCTCTCTCTTTCTCTCTCTCTCTCTCTCTCT
>NW_020769456.1:971898-985548 GCF_900518735.1 Pseudonaja textilis
TCTCTATTCATCTATGCGTCCGTCCGTCTGTCTGTCTTTGTCTCATCTAATGTATCTCGTCTGTCTACATCCATCCATGAGTCCATCCGTCTCTATTTCATCTATCTCATCTGTCTATATCTATCTGTCTTTCTGTCTGTCTATCTATCTATCTATCTATTGCATGTCTGTCTGTATCTATCCATCCATCCACATATCTATGTACACGCACACAAATACACGCACGCATACATATACCTCTCTTTAGCCTACACACTTAAGTCAGTTTGCACTTTCTGATGGTTCGCAATTTCCAAAAAGCTTACTTTTAAAACGCAACCAAGCGAGAACTGGTGTTCCTTCATCCCTTAATATTATATAATGACGACGTAGGATGGTTGTGTAGGAGACGGGAGCGATTTCTCCAAACACGTGGGATCCAAACAGCAATCCCGGTTGAGCTGATGGAAGAAATTTCACGCCATCTTAATTTCCCCTTTGGGGCCCTTGTAAGTTGTGCGTTGTTTTGTCAAGACGCCTTGCTACGAGAAGGCGAGTGCCACGAGCGTGCTTAGCATTTTGTATGCCTTTTTTGGGGAGCTGGGGGAGAGAAACGCTCGGCCGAATCTAGTATTTCAGTAGCTCTTGGCCCCAGCATTTGTGGGACATTGGTGTTCTGGGGTTGTGTAGGTGGAGGACCCTCATTGGTGTGATTGATGCTGATCAGATCCTGTAAATTCATATCGGAGAACATGGAGGTAATGGTGGAGAGTTATTTAATTATTTAGCATATGGCATACCATGGACTAACCGTATAAATTAACATTTCAGCTAGACCCGTAGATCCCAATAAAAATATCAACGTTAAAAAGATCTGTGTTCCAATACAAGATTTCTAGGCCAGTTAACCGTTGAAGCTCAGCATCGTTTATATTTTTTTTAAAGAAATAACTGGACTGATATATGCCTTCAACTTACATCACGGTATTATGGCCCCAGCAGGCAAATCAGAGAAAGAGGAGGAGGTCTGGGAGTCAGGGTCAGCATTCCAAGGGGGAAGAGGGCATGGAGCTGGCAGAGAGACAGACAGACAGACAGAAGCGGAGCCTGGGCCGGCCGTCCGCCCTCAGATGGAGAGTCAACAGCCCCCAGGTCTGGAGGTGGCTGATGAGGAAGAGGAGGAACAGCCGGGTCCAGTGCCTGATGCGCAGCTGCGCAGAAGGCAGAGGAGAGGAGAGCAGTGGAAATCTATGGGCCGGCCCTCGGGACGGAAGAGCCACCACTGCTGGCAAAGCCCCACCCTAGCTCTGGGGATAAAAGGCAGAGGGTGGAGATGAACAGGTGTGGCAGATAAGATACATGACCGGCAAGAGCAGAAGGATGGATGGAAGGAAGGAAGGTATTTCCTGACAGTGAGAACAATTATCCTGTATTAACAAAAATTCCAGAGAAGTGAGGAAGAAATAAATTTGTTTTAAACTTGCTTACTTCTTGTAAGCAAGGGGACGTGCTAGCTCCTTGTCCTTGAAGACAAAAATTGCTGTACAAAATGCTAAAATATTATTATTATAATAATACATTGCACAAATCAATTGATACGCCAGCGTTTCTGGAAATCTACCGCGTCAGGGCCCAGATAAATTACCACCCAATCTAAAGCACGATCAATAATTCAGACCCGAGATTTATTGGGCTTTGGTTTAAAAAATGATCTGAAAACTTGCAGATAAAAGTATAGATCTATTGAACTTTTGAACTGCTCTGCTGTGAAGCTTCTTATCTTGCAGAAGGGCTAAGGGAGGACAAATAATTGCATTGCTGCTATTCACACAAACTGTTTAATATTTAATAATTCGACAATTATAAACTTTTAAAGGATCTTTTTAGGGTTCCAAGCCCCTGCTGTGGAAGTCCTAGGGGCTCCATCACTGGAGGTTTTCGAAAATAGACTGAAGGGCCATTGGACTGGGATGGTATAAGGTCTCCTAACTTCAGGACTGGGTTGGACTAGAAGACCTCTAAGGATTCTGTGATTCTGAGATGATAGGCAAGATAGATGGATGGGTGGATGGATAGATGGATGGATAGATGGATGGATAGACAGATGGATGGTTGGATGGAAGGATGGATGGATAGATAGATGGATAGACAGATGGATAGATGGATGGTTGGATAGAAGGATGGATAGATGGATGGATGGATGGACGGACAGACAGATAGATAGATGGATGGAAGGATGGTTGGAGAGATGGATGGGTGGGTTGGTGGGTGGATGGATAGACAGATAGACGGATGGATGGATAGATAGATAGGTGGCCTTCAGGAAGAGACTGGACAGCCATTTATCTGAACTGATCTAGGGTCTCCTACTTGATATGGGGTTGGACTAGAAGACCTCCAAGGTCCCTTCCAGACCCATGATTCTATGTTGAATCCAAAAAGGAAACGATTGCATTTCTGTCCTTGCATCAGAGATGCGTCGGTGGGCAATTCAGGGGAGAGAATCACAGCCCCTTCCCCTGCATTCGAAATCCTGAAATCCGACCGCTGGTCAAGGGGGAATTGAGAGCCTCCCTCCCCCCTTTGAGAATTCCCAAATCCTCCGGGGTTTACCCTCCAAAGTAGCTCCCCGTGCCGGACGTTCACCTTGGCTGGATCCCAAAATCTCTGATCAAGGCAAAGCGGAGAAGGGAGGAAGAAAGCCGAAATCAGCAGTTTTATTTTTAAACCAGAGTTCCTGTCAAGGCTATGACAAATTGACTGGCCTTTCTCTGTCTTTCTGTGTGTTTTCGTAATTGAATCATAAACTTGGGAATGTCACTGTATTAAATGAAAAGTTTTTATTTCCCCCCCCTCCCCTTTTGGGGGGGGGAGGGGGGAAGAAGTCTTAGAAAAGGTCCTTAACCGCCCCCTCCCCAATTCTTTTGTTTTTAATTTCCTGGACAGCAAACTGCCTTGTACTTGATAATTAAGAGCAACTCTGGGATGTTTTTTTAGTTTTTGTTTTTAGAGCCATACTCCCTTCTCTGCCGAAGCAGAATCTCCAAAGTTGGTGGGTTGTTTTTTTTTTTTTTTTAAGGGAAAAATCACATTTAAAATGCGCAAAGTATTTGAGAGGGTTTGTTTTCCAAACTTTTGTGTGAATAGGTCTGTTAGCAATAGGGGATTTCCTCCCACACCCACCCTTCGTTTGAGAAATAGCTTTCTAATTCCAGGCAAGAGGGATCCCTCCCTTCTTTCTTTCTTTCTTTCTTTCTTTCTTTCTTTCTTTCTTTCTTTCTTTCTTTCTTTCTTTCTTTCTTTCTTTCTTTCCTTCCTTCCTTCCTTCCTTCCTTCCTTCCTTCCTTCCTGTCTTTCTTTCTTTCCTTCCTTCCTTCCTTCCTTCCTTCCTTCCTTCCTTTCCTTTCCTTTCCTTTCTCTTTCTCTTTCTCTCTTTCTTTCTTTCTTTCTTTCTTTCTTTCTTTCTTTCTTTCTTTCTTTCTTTCTTTCTTTCTTTCTTTCTTTCTTTCTTTCTTTCTTTCTTTCTTTCTTTCTTCCTTCCTTCCTTCCTTCCTTCCTTCCTTCCTTCCTTCCTCTGTGACATTTAGGGGATCTTGGGGCCTGCCCACCCTCCCATAGCACCTAGATTCGCCGAAAAGGTTGACGCCTTCACCACCACCCCCCGAGGTCCTCCCCCGCCCGGTTTATTTTCCCCTCTTCTATCGCTCCGAATTCTGCTGCGTCCAGCCTTCTTAAAAATAGCCCCAGTCCGGCAGTCAATGGCAGGAATGGCTCCGTCAATTTCGATTTAATTAATAGGCGTCCGATCAAAGGGTAACATGGCCAGGCCAATAAGAGCCGCGAGGAGGGGGATCGATGGAGGGCCAGCACTTTGGCGGGAGAGGACGCTGGGCATGGCTCCCTCCTCTTCCTCCTTTTCTCCCTCTTCCTCCTTCCTTTTCCCCCTTTCCCTTCTCCCCTCCTCTTCCTCCTCCTTCCTTTTCCTTCTCTTCCTCCTCTCCTCTCCCCTCCCTTTCCCCTCCTCCTCCTCCTCCTCCTCCCTTCCCAATAAATGGCTTGGCTATCTTTCCAGCTGCCTGTCAGCTTGAGAAATGGGTTTAATAAGAAAGAAAAGACCCCTGAAAGCTGCTATCCCTTTGCTCCTCTCCTCCCTTCTCTCCCTTCCTCCCTTCCCTCTCTTCTAACCGTGTAGCATTTCCTCTCCCGCAAATGCCCCTTTTTTGGCAGGTCTTGGGATGACGGGGCTCTAGCCATTTTTTCAGTGGAAATTCGAACTCGCAACACAACTGGCTAACAACTGGTTTGTCGTGCCAAGTCCTCGAAGCCTGACCTCCTCGAGTTACGACCATCTCCCTGCCTTGTCTCCGTCCCCCCCCACAATTTCCTGGGGGGGGGGGTAAAAAGAAAAAAAGAGTCATTTTTGGGCTGCCTTCTCTGGGCTTCACTGGCCGAAGGCTTCATTTGGTCAGAGGGCAAACCAAGTCGCAGGCTGCAAATGGCACCCGAAAAGCCGCGTTCCCAGAACGTGGCTTTTAAAGGAATCTGCCTGGCACTCACCCTTCGAGCCGTGAGGGTGTCGGTGAAATTGTTTTGGGGGGTGGGGGGGGGAGAGAGGGAGAACCACAGCGACTTTGAGAAGGGCAGAATTTGGGGAGGGGGTTTTCCATGGCTCTGAAGTAGGAAGTTTAGGCCAAACTTTCTTTCATTTCTTCCCAAAGAGAGGTGGTTCCCGATTTACAACAGTTCGTTTGCATTGGGGGGAGGGAAGCGACTTAGGACCATTTTTCACACTTACGACCATCTTTGCAGAAAGATAGCCAAGCCATTTATTGGGAAAAGGGGGGAGGAGGAGGGGAAGGGGAGAGGAGAGGAGAGGAGGAAGAAGTGCAGGAGGAAGAGAGGGAGGGGAGGAGGAAGAGAAGAAAAAAGGAGGAGGAGGAAGAAGTGGAGATAGAGATGGAGAAGGAGGAGAAAGAGAGGAGGGAAAGGGGGGGAGGAGGAAGAAGAAGGAGGAAGAGAAGGGAAGAAGAGAAGGAAGAAGTGGAGATGGAGGAAGAGGAGGAGAAAGGGGAAGGAGGAAGAAGAGGAGGGGGAAGAGGGGGAAGAAGAGGGAAAGGGGGAAAAGGAAGGAGGAAGAGGAAGAAGTGGAGAAAGGTCCCTTCCGGTTCTATTCTCATTCACCAACTGAAATGGCCTAGGCGTCTCCTGCTCCAGCAGGGGGTTGGACTAGAAGACCTCCCAAGGTCCCTTCTGACTTTGTTATTCTGTTACATCTCACCACCATCCTAAATAGACTCTCGGCGACTCACGACGTGTGCCAAAAAACCGAGACATGTTGATAACAAAACCCGAAATAGAAACCAGCATCTTTAATTTGAGCTCTGCGTTGATTGACAGCTGTAAGGCTCTAGAGGAATTCTGTGCTGGTTGGGTACAGATGTGGCTTCCTTCCTGCCAGATGTTGCTCCTTGTAGGTCTTTGGAAAGGCCTGGGTTCCCTCCAGCCGCTGGGGCAAAGGTGTTGGTTTAGCCAAAGCTCTCTCTCTTCCCCCTCTCCCTCTTTTCTCTTTTTCTCTCTCTTTCTCTTTTCTCTCCCCTTTTCTCTCTTTCTGTCTATCTGCCCGTCTCTTTCTCTTTTTCTCTCTACCTGTCTCTCTCTCTGGCTTTTTCTTTTTTCTTTCTTTCTTCTGTCTATCTCTTTCTCTCATCCTGTCTCTTTCCTTCTCTCTTGCTGCCTCTCTTTCTCTCCCTTTTCTTTTTCCTCTTACTGTTTGTCTTCCCCCTCTCTCTGTCTCCCTCTGTCTCCCTGTCTCTCCCTCTTTCTTTTTCTGTCTTTCTTTCTATCTGACTGCCTCCCCCTCTACCTGTCTCTTTCTCTCTCTCTTTCCCTCCCACTCTCTCTCATTCTCTCTTTCTTTGTGTGTGCGTATGTGTGTGTGTGGGGGGGGGGGGGAGAGATAGAGATATTACGGTCAATTTCTCCTTGAAGCTTCAATTGCATTTTATTATATTGCAAGGGAATTTCCCGCCTTTTATTTTGTTCTATTTTACCTTTTTAGTGATGGGTTAGGGGCCGAAAATCAGTCAGTTGACCGGGGACAGCCGTATAAATTCTCTAAATAAATAAATTACCCAGGGAAGCAGATTCAAGGTCACAGGCGCAAGTCAAAATCTAGTCCTCGTTTGCAGCCAAGGGGGCCTAATCACACAACTCTTTTGTGCTGTATTGATTAAACTCTTTTTCCAGGGAGCTCAACAAGCTGTGTTCGCATCCACCTCCAGATAAGAGCCCCCTTTGCTGATGTCAAGGAAAACCACATTGTAGGCTTTATTTGAAATTGGCCAGCATTAGGTTGCTGCTGGAATAACACAGAGAAAACACACACACACACACTCACACACACACACACACACACATATGAATATATAAAACAGTGCCAGTTTTTCCCCTTTCTCGATAACGTTCAAGGAATTCGAATGTGTGATGTGATACAACTTCATAATAATTCGAAACCTGTCTGGATGGATGGATGGATGGATGGATGGATGGATGGATAGATAGATAGATAGATAGATAGATAGATAGATAGATAGATAGATTGATAGGATACATGACAAACACGATCAGAAGGATGGATGGAGAGATAGAGGGATAGATGGATGGAAGGAAGGAAGAAAAGGGAGGGATGGAAGAAAGAAAGGAAGGGAAAGGAAGAAGGAAGGAAGAAAGGAGGGAAAGGAAGAAGGAAGGAAGAAAGGAGGGAAAGGAAGAAGAAGGAAGGAAAGGAAGGAAGGAAGGAAGGAAGGTCGGTCGGTCTTGTCTTTAGAAACTGTCGGTGCTCCATCCCTGGACATCTTCAAGAAGAGATTAAGCCCTTTTCTGGGATGGTTATAGGATCTCCCGCTTGAGCAGAGGGTTGGACTAGAAGATCTCCAAGGTCCCTTCCTCCCCTGAAGGTTCTACAGTTCTCAGTCTCACCCTGCCCGTTCAGAGCACCCTCTTTTCTCCTCAGTTGCCCAGGAGCCAGGCGACTCCGTGAAGATTCCCCCACTTGTGCCGATTTGCTGCCTTAATTTGCATCCGAGACTTGTTTCGTGTTCCGGATGCCCATTTTCCAGGCCAGGCAAATCGGATATCTGGGGACAGACAGACAGACAGACAGACAGACAGACAGACACACACACACACACTGCAAGAGAAGCCGGGGTTGGGAGAGGGGACCGTTAAGTAACATTTCACAAATGAAATGTAATGGTGTGATGGCAGTTCCTTCCCCCCCCCCACCACCGTTTTTTTTTTTGCATTTCCCTGGATAGTTCAGCTTAAAATAATTAAGTTATTTCCCTGATACATTTTTCTTCTCTCTCTCTCTCTCTCTCTTTTTAGTAGCTTTGCAGGAATAGCATATGGTGAGACCGGCAGCCTGGGCTTAATTTGTATGTTGGAATTATAAAAAGAAAACCTCACTCAAAATAATACTTGCAAAGAAGGGGAGGGGGCCCTGGGGGGGAGGGGAGAAGAAGCCCCCCCCCCGCCTAAATATAGGAATTGCTTCTTCGCAAGGGAAGCAAAATTTAAAAATTCCACCTCCCCTTTTCAAGATGGCCTGAAATGGGCTGCTTCCATTCAAGGGGCCTCAACTGGGCTAGAGAAGGAGCCGAGGTCAAAACCTGGAGAAAGACAGGCGGTTCTCGAGTTAGGACAGTTCGTTTAGTGACCGAAGGAACCGCGGCGCTGAAAAGAAGAGACTTTAGCACCGTTTTTCGCCCTCACGACCGTCGCAACCTCCACGCAGTCACGTGATCAAAATTCAGAAGCTCGGCGGCAATCGGCTCATATTTATGACGGTCATAGTTGTCCCTGGAGTGTTTGTGTGTGTGTGTTTGTGTGTGTGTGTGAGAGAGAGAGAGAGAGACGTGATTCCCTTTTGCGACCTCCCGACAAGCAATAGGGGAGCCGGATTCCCTTAATGACCGGGTGACTAACTTAAGGCGGTGGGTGCTCCATCGCTGGAGGTTTTCAAGAGGAGACAGGACAGCCATTTGTCCAGAATGGTCCAGGGCTCTCCTGCATGAGCAGGGGGGGTTGGACTAGAAGACCTCCGAGGCCCCTTCCAGTCCTATGACTCTGAGATGGATGGATGGATGGATGGATGGATGGGTAAGATACATAATAGACAGAGCAACAGAAACGAGCCAGATTCGTTGAACAGCAGCCTTGCTTAAGCGATGGAACTGTTGCCTTCGTAAGCCGAGGACTTCCTGCATCCAGGGAAGGAGACCCTCCTGTCTTTTTTTCTCCCACCTTTTTCTCTTTATGAATTCAAATTCCCCTCGTTCCTTCTCCCTTTCCATCGCTTCCCTTCTCTAAAATATGTCACCCGCATGAGAACAAAACAAAACAGGGGGCCATTGTTTCTCTCTTTCTCTCTCTCTCTTTCTCTCTCTCTCTCTCTCTAACTGTCTGACTCTCTCTTTCTCCCTCTGTCACTCTCTCTATCTGTCTCTCTCTCTCTCTCTCTCTCTCTCTCTCTCTCTCTTTCTCTTCCTCTCTCTCTCTCTCTCTGCCGGTACCCTGGCTTTGAAATGTAATTTTTTATTTTTTTTTTACCTCCAGCTCAGCTTTCTGCTGCCGTTGCTTTCCTTGAAGTATTTATGAGCACAGTTATTTGAGGAAACCCTGACGCTATTATTAGCCAGCAGCTCAAACCGAAGATCTTCCAAGGTGAAAGTCCTTTTCGGTGGCTGCTGCAACGCCTGGGTGTTGTTTTTTGTTTTGTTTTTTGTTTTGTTTAAAAAGCTGCAGTTTTTGTTAATTATAGGGAATGGGGCCCTCTTAATGAAATGCGACGCCCAAAGCCATGCAAGCTGCAAAATGCATCTTTTTTGGGGGGGGAAGAGGGGGGAGCGGCAAGAGAGGAGGAGATATATATATATATATATATATATATCTGCTCCCCTTCTGACAAGGAAAGTCCAAGGCCGAAGCCGGATTCACTTAATGACCACGTGACTAATTTATCAAGCTGCAGCGATTCAGTGAACAGCCGTGGCAAGGAAGGTATAAAATTAGGGCAAAAGTCACCTTTTTGAATGAGAGACTGGACAGCCGCCTGTCTGGAATGGTCTAGGGTCTCCTGCTGGACTAAATGACCTCTAAGGTCCCTTCCAGCTCTATTCTGATGGATTGACGTGGCCTAGGGTCTCCTGCTGGAGCAGGGGGTTAGACTAAATGCCCTCTGAGGTCCCTTCCAGCTCTATTCTGATGGATGGACATGGTCTAGGGTCTCCTGCTGGAGCAGGGGGTTGGACTAGGAGACCTCTAAGGTCCCCTCCCAGCTCTATTCTGGAAGGATTGATCTGGGAGTCATCTCCTGGCCTTCACAACTTGAGGACCCCAGGGTCCAAGGACCTTCTCTTCGGCCTCCATCCTCCCACCCGAGAGCCACGACCATCGAATCCCGCCAAGCCACGTAAGGATCCACCAGAAGAGCACGGAGAGAGAGAGAGAGAGAGAGAGGGAGAGAGAGAGAGAGAGAGACACCATGGCTGAGAGAAATCCGATTTATTCCAGGGATGTGTTTTGCCAGGGCACCAAGGAGGGGCTACCAAGGAGGAGGAGGAGGAGGACGGGGGGGGGGGGGGGGGGGGAGGAGAACTGGGCACGCAGCAGCGCCAGCGTCTCTGTGCACAGCAATGTGGCCGGAAGTCTTGCCTGATGTCTGTGCTCGCCCGCCAAAGGGTTTTTATTTACCCGAGAAGCCTGAACGGAGGAGCAGACAATGAAGAAGAGCCAACGGCCCCCTTCCCCATCTGCATTTGCTCAGCTGTCTCTCCCCCCCCAGCCCCCCCCCTTTTTTTCCACCCTGCCCTCCCGGGTGCAAACGTTTCCCTGTCTCCCACAAGTCAATTTGCCCTGGAAGATCAGCTTCTCCTCCAGATAAGCACATTTGGGGCGGGGGGGGGATATAAAAAGAGCGCGTGCCAACAGCTGCGGCGCCTGAAACGAGAGCAGACAAGGATGTGGCCTGGAATGATAATGAAGGGCCTTTTTTTCTCCTCCTCCTCCTCCTCCTCCTCCTCCTCCTCCTCCTCCCCATTGCAGGTGCCAGGTTTGAGTGCCAGGGGTCTGCTTGGCATCTGCTTTCGGGAGGAGGGCAGGGGGGCACCTGGAGGGTGATTTGCAGGCGGAAGGCAGCAACCGGAGAGTCTCCCCTCCGCCGGGCGTGGAAATGAGGATTGGCTAGAAGGGGCTTTCTCCAGCTTGGCCGGTTTATTAAGAGGGGTGGGCTTCAACTTCCTCAGAGGTCCTTGCCCCGTAAGCAGAACATGGACTGTCAAGAGTCGGAAGGGACCCTGGAGGTCATCTAGTCCAACCCCCCGTTCATTTAGAAGACCCTAGACCATTTCAGTCGATCAGAATACAGCTGCACGGGACCTCGGAGGTCTTCTAGTCCAACCCCCTGCTCAAGCAGGAGACCATCAGAAGACAAATGGCTTCCCAGTCTCTTCTTGAAGACCTCCAGGGATAGAGCACCCACAACTTCTAGTGGCCAGTTGTTCCGCTGGTTGATTGTTCTCGCTGCTAGGAAGTTTCTCCTTAGCGCTAAGCGGGATCTCTCTTCCCTCACCTTCCCTCACCCATCGCTTCTATTGTGGGGGTCAGAGCCTGCAGCCGTCTTGCTATGGAAAACCTCAAGCTTTGAACCATAGAGACACAGAATCCAAAGGCTGGACGGGACCTCGGAGGTCTTCTAGTCCAACCGCTGCCCAAGGGAGGAATCTCTGTGCGAACCTGGTCAAATGATGGTCCAGTCTCTGCTTGAGTCCTCCAGGGATGAAGCACCCACGACTTCTGGAGGAAGCTGGTCCACTTGACGCATTGATCTGGGATGATAGAATAACAGAGTCAGAAGGGACCTTGGAGGTCATCTAGTCCAACCCCCCGCTCAAAGAGGAGACCTCATACTGGACAAAGGGCTGTCCAATCTCTTCTTAACACCCCACCCCGTGCTTCAGAAATGAGTTGGGTGGATGGAAACTCAAGAAGGAGAGAAGCAACCTGGAATTAAGGAATGAAACTTCCTGACTTGTGAGGACAATTCACCAGTGGAACAGCTTGCCACCAGGAGTTGTGGCTGCTCCATCCCTGGAGGTTTTTAAGAAGAGACTGGATAACCACTTATCGGACATGGTACAGGGCCTCCTGCTGGAGCAGGGGGGGTTGGACTAGATGGCCTCCAAGGCCCCTTCCAGCTCTAGTCTCATCGATTGGTATGATCCAGGGTCTCTTACTTGAGCAGGGAGCTGGACTAGAAGACCTCTGAGGTCCCTTCGAACTCTGTTCTTATCGATTGAAAGGCTGTATTGTCTCCTGCCTGAGCCGGGGGGCGGGGGGTTTACTAGATGACCTCGAAGGTCCCTTCCAGCTCTGTTCTGATTGAAAGCACCGTTTGTTCAAAGCCCGTTGCAGTGACTGCATTGGGGGTGGGGGTGGAGGAAGGGGTTTTCCAAATTCTGGCCTCCTCTTCTAAGGGGCAAAGCAGGTCTTCACACACACACACACACACACACACACACACACACACACACACTGGAGAGACCTTTGCTGGTGCAGGCAGCCTGCATGGGAAAAACACCCCCATTTCCCCTCCCTTGCACCCTGGAGGCCCTCCGTCCTCTTCTGCTAGCAGAATAAATTATGGACGCTCTTATTTTTTTAAAAAATAAAATAAAAAATAAAATGAAATAAAAACCCAGAACGTGTCCTGCACGGAGGAGTTTTATCATTTTGCAGCACGGAAGCCTTGGACTTGGGGTGGGGGGGAGGGGAAAGGAACCAGAGGCCTCCTAAAGACACGGGGGGCAGGAGGACGATGTGGGGAGACACAGCCGTGAAAGGCTTTTCTCGGGTCTGCCGTGTAAGTACAACGGCGTCTCGTGTTCCTACATCCGCAGTAGGGATTTTTTTTTTTTTAACGCGTAAAGCTGAATTTTAATCGCCGCCTCAATTGACTATTAAAATACAGCACTGCACCGTTAAAAATCACAGCGGCTCAATCCCGCAGCAGCGCGCAGACCGTCTGCAGAATGATAAAAGAGGGGTTGGAGAAGGCTGCAGCTTCCGTCATCGGCCTTCGCGCCCCACCGACACAACCCCCTCCTCCCCCAACTTGGCTTGTTTTACTCGGGCTTGGTAGGTGGAAGAGGGAGGGAGGACGAGGAGGAGGAGGAGGAGGAGGACCGTGGGGTCCTTGGTGCTCTCTGGTTTTCTTGCAGACGTTTCATGACCCAACTAGGCGACATCATCAGTGCTAGAAGAGAGAAGGGTTTGCAGAGAGGAGGAGGAGGAGGGGAAAAGACTAAAAGACTGGCAAAGTCCCTTCCGTTTCCATTCTGATTGATTGACTGATTGATTGATTGATATGGGTCTAGGGTCTCCTTCCTGAGTAGAGGGTTGGACTAGAAGACCTCCCAGGTCCCTATCCACTCTGTTAATCTGTATCCTTCCAGCAGAGGTTGTGCCTTTTCTCACCTGTGGGCGAGAGGCTTCATGGCAGGGGGAGGCGAGCCTCGTGTTGTTATGGGGTTAGTTCAGGAGGTGGCAGTCTTGCCCAGGTGAAATCTCATCTCCACCCTCCTCCTCCTCCTCCGTCTCATTTTTCCCTTCTTCTTCCTTCCATCCCAATCCCCAAATTTTATCCCTTGCAAAGGTCAGGATCCTCCAAGCTGGGGGTGCGTTGTCTTTGGCATTTTGGAGGGTCAACAGCGACAGCAAAAAGGAGCCACAATTGGCCGCCCTGCGTATGGAAGTCTGCAAACGTTTGAAGAAAAAGGGGCTTTTATATATCAAAATTATTCTTGGAGGTTAGAGATTTAGGACGGAGACAGCAAACCCAGAGACGGGAGTTTGAACCTTGCTTTTATTTCGGCTCCGAGCAATTCGGAACTGGGGAGATCAGGTTTCGGTCCTTTTTGGAGGAATCAGAACAGAATTAGAGGTTCAGCTATTTTTGCAATTTCCAGATATTTTCCAAGGCACCCTGGAGCACACATGAGGGGTCGGGACTAGAGTCAGATGTACGCAACCCAAACATCGGTTGCGGGATTGGGTAGACAATTATTCAGTGGAACGGCTTGGAAAAGGAAATTATGGCTGCTCCCTCACTGGATGTCTCTTCCTCCTCCTCCTCCTCCTCCTTGTCCTTCATCACCACTCCTTCTTCTCCTTCTCCACCACACATTCTCCTTCTCTTCCTTCTCCTTGTCCACCACAATTCCTCCTCTTTCTCCTCCTCCTCCTCCCCGCTTTCTTCTTCTTCTTCTTCTTCTTCTTCTTCTTCTTCTTCTTCTTCTTCTTCTTCTTCTTCTTCTTCTTCTTCTTCTTCTTCTTCTTCTTCTTCTTCTTCTTCTTCTTCTTCTTCTTCTTCTTCTTCCTCCTCCTCTTCCTCCTCCTCCTCCTTCTTCCTCCTCCTCCTCCTCCTCCTCAACTCCTCCTCTTCTGTATGCCCCATCAACCAGTCTGCCAAGGTGGCTGGTTGGGCGATTGCCAGAAGCGTCTGGAGCCACAAGAAAAAGGCCCAATCTGTGTTTTGACTTTGGGCTAATCTGTTTATTGTGTTTCTGCATTTCTCTTGATGAAGGTGGTAATTTGCTCTTGAATCTTCTAAGA
>NW_020769457.1:0-61152 GCF_900518735.1 Pseudonaja textilis
ACCACCCAAACTTCTACTGCCGAGAGTCCTAGCAGCCCTTCCACCACGCAATCTACTACTGCCGAGAGTACTAGCAGCCCTTTGACCACCCAAACTTCTACTGCCGAGAGTCCAAGCAGCCCTTCCACCACGCAATCTACTACTGCCGAGAGTACTAGCAGCCCTTCGACCACCCAAACTTCTACTGCCAAGAGTACTAGCAGCCCTTCCACTACCAAAACTACCACTGCCAGGAGTACTATCAGAACTACCACAAATGGTGAGTATCAGTGTTTATATGGTCTATTTGTTCAGTCTTTCCTATTTTAAACTTTTTAAAATTCCATGACAATTTTTTCCTTTTCTGTGATCAAATTATGGTGACCTTTTGTCTAAAGCACAGGCTGGATCTTTTAATTTTTTTAGAATGGATTCAGTTTAGGTCTGATTGTATGCATGGGATTAGCCACTATTTGTCACATTTCTATCTAAAATGACATAGTGCCTTGTATGTGTACCTGTGACCGAAGCATAATCATATGAGGTGATTCTCCTTCCATTACATCTGGATGATATTTGTGGCTTTCCCTGTAGACAAGGGCTGCCCCCTTGTCTCTTACTACTGGGGGCTCCTGTCTGGGGTGGCTAAGAGTGATAATTCAGCAGCAGCTGAGAGGCCACAGGAAGCTCCCATCTGTTTGGGGAAGTTGGGAGATTGGACCCCTCCTTTGTGACATGACTGCCTTGTGCCAAGTTCTAGAGTCAGGGCACACTAATCATTAATAGGTTTGTGCAGATTATTTCATATTCACTGAATAATTGATTTTAATTTGGTCTTGCCAAATTTTGATTTGAAGGAGGCCTGTTATGCAGAACTCCCTCTCCAATGTTCCTTTGGAGAAATTGTTAATGATTAAGATTTTTGTACTTATTGGAATAATTGCATTGCAGTGTTTGCATCTTAAGAAAGGAAACTCAGTACTGATTCAGAACATCAACTAACATTTAAAAATGATGAATGTTTCTCTATGAAAAAAGAGGCAAGAACTTTTTTAAAAAATAAAAACATTCTTAATTGCCCTGATTTCATTTTCCACTTCATTGCTTTAAAATGATCAGCTTCCCACTCTTCCTGTCAGCTAATGTCACGTTAGCAGCTGAAAGAGTGAGGAGCAATTTGGCATCACGTGAACGCATGTCAGCTCACTTCATTTATCTGCTACATTGTTTATTTTTAATACATGCATACTGTGATAAAGAATTATATTTCTATGTAAATTGCTGCATTGATTGTAACTTTCAAATTAGATCTGTATAAGTGGACTTCTCTGTTCTAGAGATATGCCTCAATGGTGGAATCTATGATGGAATCAAGTGCATCTGTAATGAAGATTTATTCTATGGGCCCAAGTGTGAGTTCCTTGTGGATGTAATTCCAATCACTGAATGTAAGTACAATCAGGGAGAACGTGATTACTTTTTCCTGAGAGCAGCCAAAAATGAATTGTTTCTTCCAGATATGTTGAATTATCATACTAGAATAAGGAGATTGCATATGGAAGCTCCTTTATAGTGCAAGTAAACCAGGAACTAGTAGAGAAATAGATAGCTCTCCGTTTCCAGTTCTCTCTGGCTTCAGAGAGGCTTGTAATTTGGCAGCTCCAAGCAAAAGTGATTAATTTGGACCTAATGTTTTCCCCCAAATGACTGGGAGCTCTCATGAATAGCTGAGAAGGTATCTCGGTCCTATGCTGAATAAAGTTTTTTCATCTAAGGAGAATCATGGAGGTGAGATTTGGAGATTGCCTCAAAATGCAAAAAACAAACCAAAAAAACTAGTATCAGCACAGGATTGTTAAAAACAGATCATTCCAAACCAATCTTTCATTCTTTGACAAAATGACTAAATTAATAGAGCAGTGAAATACTGTGGACATAGTATACTTATAGTAACTTATAGTATGCTTAGTATATAAGATCCCTTACCTGATGTGACCTTCTCATCACAAGATCTACTGATCATACTAAGACTTTATAAGTAGAACAACAACACTGACATTTCCTAAATTCTGCTGAAGATGTTACCTACCCTGGTAATGAAAGAATCAGAAATCAATGCATAGATTCGGAGAAGGAACTTCTATCCTCATCCTACACCCGAGCTATGGATATTCACCACTATTACACAGTATATTTAGATTTCAGTAAAACATTCAATAAAGTAGACTATAATCTACTTCTGGGTAAGCTAGAAAAATGTGGAATAGACAGCATCACCACCAGATGGATTGGTAACTGGCTGGCAAATGTTACTCAACATGTAATCAGGGTGGGATTCAGTTTTTTTAACACCCTGTTCTGTGGCCATGGCTTAGTTGGTGGCCCTGGCTTGGTGGTCATGTGACTGGGTGGGCGTGGTCAACTCAACATCACTCATGTCAAGGGGCACTTCTCCTCGCCTGACTTCTCATGACAGTGGGGATGCTGCAATGGTTATAAGTGTGAAAAAAGGTCATAAGTCATTTTTTTCAGTGCCATTGTAACTTTGAGTGGTCACTAAATGAACTGTTGTAAGTCAAGGATTACCTGTACAAAAATACAAAAAAGCTTCTTTGCTTGCAAAAAGCTGCCCTAAATACCAATCATTAGATTAAAAATACCTGCAAGCCAGAGTTACAAATCAGGCAGGGTGCCAGAGCACCTTGAGGAATGAAAATCGTTAAAATGCAGTGATAACTATCAAGCAGCCATCTCTTGCTCATAAAGTGAAACCCTTTAGCAGAGAGATCATTTAAGCTCTCCAGAAAAAGCATATCCAGGAAAAGCAATCCTTAGATCCATTTGCACCCCTTAAAGATACCAGCTGGTTTCACTCACCTCAGAAGATATTCTAAGGAAATCATCCAGATTTAAAGAAAGATCACATGCCCCCCAGAAAGGCAGAAAAAAAATCAGTGCCAAGCTTGCATCCTGCCTCTTAGAAGTATACCCCAAAAGGACAGTGCCAGATAGTATTAAAGCAGTGAGGAAGATCCCCTCCCCAGATAGAAAAAGAAACCATGAGGCAGGAAAAAATTCAAACACAATACACCTAATTAAATCACAACAGTAGCTGTTGCTTGTTGAAGCTGAATAGGGAAAATTATCCCATCAATAAACACACCAAGCACAGAATTAACCTTCACCAAAAACCAGTTTTAAACCAAAACTCAGAAAGGGTATGTAAACTCAGGTATGAATGTCAATCTTTCTAGCTAGCCAAGAAATCTTGCTGAATGCACTCATCTTGGTTCCCTGCCACTAAAAGCTCTGCTTCATTATTCAGTTATTTCTTCAAAGTGCTGATTGTCCAGGGAAGTATTTCCTCCCAACAGCAGTGTAAAAATCTTAAAACAACCCCTCCCCTTTAAGAAAGCCAAGCCTCAGAAGTTCCAGAAATAGGAAGTCTAGGCATTTTGGCAAGAATATAATAAGGGTGGAAGAAAGCAAAAAGAGATTGCTTCTAACTACTGGTTCTCCAAACTGCTTAGAAAGTTAACAAGGGGTTCTATAGAACTGGACAGAACCAGTAGAATCCCACCCCTGCACATAATCCTTAATGGTACTACATCTACATGGAAGGAAGGAAGCAGTGGGGTATCACAAGTTTCTGTCTTAGGCCCAGTATTCTTCAATATCTTCATAAATGACTTAGATGATGAATAGAAGGGGAACGCATCAAATTTGCAGGTTTCACTAAACTTGCAGGAATAGCCAACACCCCAGAAGACAAACTCAGGAAAAAAGCGAACCTTTTAGGCAGGAAAAAGCAAAGTTATGTACAGATTAGGTGAGACCTGGCTCAAAAACAGTAACTGAGAAACTGTGAGAAAAACCTTGGAGTGCATGATCATCTAAATATGAGTCAGCAGTGTGTGGCAACAGCCAAAAAAGCTAATACAATCCTTGGTTGTATAAACAGAGCAGTGGTGGGCTGCAAAAATTTTCACAACCAATTCCCTGCCCTAATGACTGGCTGGGTGGGCATGGCTGGGTGGGCATGTGACTGGGTGGGTGTGGCCAACTCGACGTCACTTCTTTGCCTAAAAGAAGATATACCAAAAGGTAGTTTATTATTTTATGCATTTAATACTTAAATAAGAACAATAAAAGAGGTACACAAAACAATAAAAATGGTACACAAATACTCACATAAGAACAATAGACGTGTTATTCAGCTTTCAGTAGTCCTACTTACTTATGAACAATCTTAATGCAAAATCCCCATTCCCACTCCAGAGTAAGGATCATGCAAAATTCCCATTCCCACTCCATCCCAGAACAACCTCAATTCCCTCACTAACCTGCATTCCAGCTCTGTTCTCCTGTCTAGGGCAACAAAAGAAGACCCAACCAGCAAATCCACTGTCCATGTAGATTAGCTGGGAGGCTGGGGGCATCCTTTGCAACCCTTTGTTTTTTTAAACAGCTTTTCTCATTCCATTGCCATATTTTCTTCTGTGACAGTATGTTTCCCCTGCACCTTACATTTGGACTGCACTCTCTTTGGCCAACTCCTTTTTTGAAAAAATACTTTCCTTACCAATTGTTTTTCTTCAGATTTTGCCTATATTCCCAACTATTAGCTTCCCCAAGTTTTATCCTGCACCACACAGGAAACCAAAATGGGGCACAGCCCCTTTGCACCTCATTTTAGGCTGGACGGCTTCCTGCACTACCCTGGAAGCCCAAAAAGGGTGTGGGGGACACCTGGGAGGGATGGGTTGGGGCCAGCCAGTGGTGGAATTTGCTGGTTTGCTGAACTCTGCAGAATCTTAATATCTGGTACACCCAAACAGGTATGAACTGGCAGCAACCTACCTCTGAAACAGAGGCATAGAATCAAAATTACATGAAGTATTAGTACTACCTGATAAAATATTAGTAAGCTACTCCTGCATCAGGGTTGGGATTCTACCTGTTTGCACCTATTTGCTAGAACCGGTTGTTAACATTCTAAGCAGTTTGGAGAACCGGTTGTTAGAAGAAATTACTGGCCTAATCCTATAACGAAGGCAGGAAAGAAACATTCTGTTGTTGCTTATACAAACTGCCTCTCCGTTAACCCTTATTACATTCTTGGCAGGACTAGACTTCCTGTTTCTGGAACTTCTCTGGAGTTTTTTTCCCTCTCCTTTGCTGGTACTTTGCTTGTGTGGAGTGACCATTCAAAGTTACAATGACACTGAAAAAAGTGACCCTTATGATCCCTTTTCACACTTACAACTGTTGCAGCATCCTCACAGTCATGAGAGGCCAGGTGAGGAGATGCGTGCCTCGATGTGAGTGATATTGAGTTGGCCACACCCGGCCAAGCCATATCCACCCAGTCACATGACCACCAGCCCATGCCCACCACCTAAGCCATGCCCACAGAACCAGTTGTTAAAAATTTTGAAACCCACCCCTGTCCTGCATCCAGTTTTGGTCACCACATTATTAAAAGAGACTTTGGGAAAAGTGCAGAGAAGAGCAAAGTATATTATTCTAAGGCATGGAGACAAAAACAATTGCAGGATTTGGGTATGACTAGTCTATAGCACTGATTCTTTACTTTTTGGGTACCAGGGACTGATTCTGTGGAGGGAGGTTTTTCCGCAGACCAGAAGGGATGTAATTTTACATGCTGCCTGGATCCCACTGATGAGGCTTTATTTGTTTGTGGTCTGCTGCAGGTCCATGGACTAGGGATTAGGGACCCTTGATCTAGAAAAAAAGGACTAGGGGTGACAGCAATATTCCAGTATTTGAGGGGCTGCCACAAAGAAGGGGGAATCAATTTATTTTCCAAAGCACCAAAGGACAGGACAAGAAACAAGGGATGGAAACTAATCAAGGAGAGAAGCAACCTGAAATTAAGGAGAAACTTCTTAACAGTGAAAACAATTAACCAATGGAACAGCTTGCCCTCAGAAGTTGTGGGTGTGTCATCACTAGAGGTTTTTAAGAAGAGACTTGAGAGCCTGAAATGGTAAAGAGTCTCCAGTTGAGCAGGAGTGTTGGACTCGAAGACCTCCAAAGTCTCCTCCAATTTAAAAATGTATCAGTAAATCAAAAATGGGTTTTCCAACCAGATGAGGATCTTTGGATTTAGGCATTTGAAAGCATGTTGGACAATGGGAATACATTCACCTCTTGCCTGTCACATTTTAGAATTCCTTTACAGGGGAGAAACTTGTTGAAGTTCATATGAATATCTCTTTCCCTCTCTTTTAGTAAAGGTGACCATTACTGTCGAAGCTCAGGTGAAAGTTACTAACAGAGAATACAATAAATCTCTGGAAGACTTAAGCTCTAAATATTCTCAGGAAATTCAGGCTCAGTTTAAAAAGCAGGTAAGATTTACTGGATCAAGGAAATAGCCTAACTCTGATCAATGTCACCATTTCAGTGTAATGTATCTTATACTTTTCTTTAACCAAGGCCATTCCTAATTCATATCAAGAATGTGTCTTCTTCCCAATCAATACTGATGGTGGAGGTAATTATCAATCAGAAACAGATGCTTTTGATAACAATATAGGTGCCAAACAATATTTTAATTTATTTTATTTTATTTTTTTGTCAAGCGATTATAAGATAACAGGTATAAGTATAACCATTGCTATGAATACATGAAATGGATACATATAAGAAAAAAAACAGTAGGACAGGGACGGTAGGCATGTTGGTGCACTTATGCATGTCCCCTACAAACCTCTTAGGAAAGGGGTGAGGTCAATAATAGAAAGTCTAAGGTTAAAGTTTTCGGGGTTTGGGAAAGAAACCACAGAGTCAGGTAGAGTATTCCAGACATTGACCACTCTGTTGCTGAAGTCGTATTTCCTGCAATCAAGTTTTGTGTGATTAACCTTGAGTTTCTATCTATTGTTTGTTCTTGTGTTGTTATGGTTGAAGCTGAAGTATTCATTGACTGGTAGGACATTGCAATGTATGATTTTATATACTATGCTTAGATCGTACCAAAGGCGACGTAGTTCTGGATTTTCTAGCTCTAGAATTTTGAGTGTTGGTATTCTGCAATGAGTAGAGGAGTGGAGAACTCTTCTTGTGAAATATTTCTGGACTTTCTCAACTGTGTTAATATCAGATATGTAATGTGGGTTACAGACTGATGAGCTGTATTTGAGTATTGGTCTAGCAAATAGTTTGTATGCTCTAGTTATTAGTGTAATATTACCAGAGAAAAAGCTACATAAGATTAGGCTAACAACTCTTCACGCCTTTTTGGCTATGTAGTTACAGTGGGCTCTTGCACTTAGATCATTAGAGATGAGTACTCCAAGATCCTTGACAGAGTTTGGATCATCAAGGTCTTGACTATTCAGCCTGTATTTTATTTTCTGATTTTTGACCACTCTGGGACAGAGCATTTATTTGTTGAAATTTGAAGTTGCCATTTGTTTAACCATTCTGATACATAGTCAAGGTCTTTTTGAAGGGTAGCAGTATTGTCTGTGGTGTTGAATAGCTTTACATCATGAGCAAAGAGAACGCAGTTGATATGATCACAGAGGTCATTTATGTAAAGTATGAAGAGAGCTGGTCCTAGAACACTGCCTTGGGGGACACCATTGTTGACAGATACAGAATTTGATAGGACGCTCCCAATTTTAACCATTTGTTGTCTGTTTGACAGGAATCTTTCTATCCAGTTATGGATAGAAGCAGGTGTCCAGAGATACCATAAGATTTTAGTTTTAGGAGTAGTTTGTTGTGTACCACTGAATCAAAGGCTTTACAGAAGTCTATGTAGATTGCGTCTATTGCTTTGCCCTGATCGAGTTGTGTAGTCCATATGTTTTTGCAGTGTAAGATTTGCAGATAACAGGATAGATTTTTTCTGAAACCAAATTGTTTATTGGAGAGTAGATTGTTTGTCTCTAAGTGGAGGATAATGGATTGGTTAATAATTGATTCCATGACTTTACAGGTGATGCAGCATAAAGACATTGGTCTGTAATTTTCAACTTTTTAAAGATGGGGATGACCGTGGCTTGTGACCATAGTTTTGGCAAAGAGCTGGTCCTGAAAGATTTCTCAAAGATTATGCTTAGAGGTTTGGCTATGGCAGTGGATAGCTTTTTTAAGAAATAGGCACATATTCCGTCTGGTCCAATAGATAGAGATGGTTTTAGATTGCATAGTGCTTTTTCAACATTGTCTTCTGTAAAATTGATATGTATATCATATGTACCGTATTTCCCCATGTATAAGCACCCCCTTTGTATAAGCCACCCCCCCAATTTTTGGACTGTGAAGTTTTGAAAAAAATATTTTATTAGAGAAACAAGTTATGAAGAAAGAAAATTTACAAAGAAACAAAATTCAAGATTCATAATAATCACTCATACACTCATCATCACTATCTGCTCCATCACATTCCACGTCTTCTTCAATATTATTGGCATCTAATTTAGCTAACAGTTCTTCTTCTTCCTCTGTGTCATCTTCATCGTCATCTTCATATATCAAATGATCTTCTGAACCATCAAGAGAATTAGATATTCCACATTTTTTAAAGGCTTTGACAATGATCTCGATCTTCACACTGTCCCAAGCCTTCTTTACCCACTTCAAAACTTCTCCAATTGATGGTTTCTTCAGTCGACCAGTTTTGGTAAGATTGTCTCCTGCTGTCGTCATCATGTAGTGGTTCCATTCTTCTCATAGTGCCACCTTAAAAGCTTTATTAATGGAAACATCAAGGGGCTGAAGCTGACAAGTCAGGCCACCTGGAATAACCGCAAGTTGGGTTTTCATAGTCTCGGCAATCTTCTTAACATCCTCAGTCAAGTGTCCCCTGAAGGAATCGAAGACAAGCAAAGCCGGTTTCTTAAGCAGAGCTCCTGGTCGGCATCCAAATATCTTCTTGAACCAAATTTGCATACCATCAGTATCCATCCAGCCTTTCTCATGCATGTGAAGAAGTATTCTGTTGTGAATTTCTTCTTTAGGGAAAGTCTTCCTCTTAAAAATCAACATTGGATTTAGCTTGGTTCCATCAGCAGCACAACCCAAGACGACAGTGTATCTGTTCTTCTCATTTCCAGTTGTCTTTATGGAAACTGTCTTGGCACCTTTCAGATCGACTGTTCTGTTGCTTGGACAGTCAAATGTGACTGGAGTTTCATCCATATTATAAATTTGAGAAACATCGTAATTCCAGTGCTTTCTAAGGTTGATGATGAACTTATGAAACTCCACTATTTTTGCTTCATAATCTTCAGGCATTCTTTGAGCAAGTCTGGTGCGAGTCCTCATTGACAGCTTCTCTCTCTTCATGAAGCGATAACACCAATTTGCTGAACCAGTAAAGTTTTCAACTTCTTTTTCTCTTGCTATTCTTTTGGCTTCTTGCAAAATCATCTTGGTTGTAATAACTACACCATGTTGACGTTGCTCAACTATCCATGTCTTCAATTCCTTCTCCAAATGTGGCCACTTGGCAGACTTTCCACGACATGCCTTTTTCATCCTTGGCATTTTTCGAAGTTTCTCTTCCTGCTTTCTCCATCTGATGATTGCCCTCCGATCTGGTGGAGGTCCAAATTCCCGCTCAGCTGCATGATTACCAAATTCTTTGGCAAACTTAATGACTTTTAACTTAAAGCTTGCAGTGTAGGCTTGTCTCTTCATTTTTCAGCCATTTTAGAATTTCAAAATAACACAGTAACGAATACTGTGTACAATCTTGCAAGTCGCACGAAAAAAAACGACGGTGCTGCAACACTGTCTGCCCCGTGATCGCCGGCAGGTCGACTGGACGGTCGCCGCCAAGCCCGGTCGGCGTCCGTACGGGCGGCGACAGACGAAAAAGCTTCAGACGAAAGTCGTCCGCGACGTCTAGATCTACAACTTCGGTCATGACATCGAAAGCGGTGCGGGCAACGCTAGCAATCTACGCATCGGAACGAGAGTAGGAACGAAGCATTCAGGCCGATGCCTAGCGTATGCATTTCTATCGCGTACTCGCACTCGTAATCGTATCATCACTTACAATTTTTACAAAAAAGTATAGCATACTGCTGGAAAACCAGTTTATTCCTACTTTATTATTTTATGCATTTTTCACGTATAAAAAGTGTACCTGCTTTGTATATGCCACCCCCTACTTTTTGGGCTTGAAAATTTTGGAAAAAAGGGGTGGCTTATACATGGGGAAATACGGTATATATGTATATATGTGCATATATGTATTACATTTATGTAATACAGCACAAATTAAATTTAATGGAAAAAGAAGAATTGACACAACAAATTAAAAAAAATTGAAAATGCCAATAAACTAGGAAGATGGTTGGCATATACATTTAAAAAGGAGAAAGAGAAGAAACTGATAAATAAACTAGAAGATGAGAGAGGAACTTTCCAATATGAAAATGAGCCCCAAAAGGAAATAATTCTGGAGTTCTATGGGAAATTATATGATCAAGAAAAAATTTCAGAGGAAAAGATAAAACAATATCTAGAGAAGGCTAAATTACCAAAAATGTTTGAAAATGTGAGAGCAATATTAAATGAAAGAATAACAATGATGGAATTAACAGAGGCAATAAATAGACAAAAGAATTTTTAAAAATCACCAGGACCAGATTGACTACCAGCAGAAGTGTACAAATATCTTCATGATATATTGAATTTGTCAGTGCTAGAAGTTTATAATGAAGTATTATTGGAAGCTGTTAAACTTATGGAAAGAAGCAAATATTACATTAATACTGAAAGAAGACTCAGATTTAACACAGGTATCAGTCTATATCACTATTAAACTCAGATTATAAAATATTTGCATCAGTAATAGCAGAAAGACTAAAAAGATTTTTGAATGAATTTATCCATTCAGATCAAAATGGATTTTTACCCAACAGACAAATTAAGAACAATATAAGAGTTATCTTAGATATGTTGGAATATTATGAAACACACTGATAAACAGATGGCATTGATTTTTTTAAATGCACAGAAAACATTTGATAATGTAAATTGGCAATTCATGTCACAACAGTTAGAATGTATGGATTGTGGTGAGAAGTTTATGAACATAATTAAGACAATATACTCCAAACAAATGGCAAAAGTGATAGTGAATGGGGACTTGACAGCAAACTTTTAACATAAAAAAAGTCACGAGACTAGGATGTCCACCGTCCCCATTACTATTTATATTAACATTGAAAGTATTAAATAGAGGTATTAGACAGGATCCAGAAATAAAAGGCTTGGAAATAAAAAGAGAAAAATACAAATTAAAGCATTTGCAGATGACCTGGTATTTATTTTAGAAGAACCATTGGAATCCGCCCTAAATTAATAGAAAAATTGAGGAGTATGAAGAAGTAGCAGGGCAAGAATAAATAAAGAAAAACAAAAATACTAGCTAAAAATCTTACAGATAAACAGAAAAATTAACTGACAAAGAAAATAGGCTCTCAGGTAGTTAAAAGTAAAATATTTGGGAATGTATTTAACAGCTGGATGTGCAACTATTAAAGAAGATAACTATATAAGGTTAATATAACAAATTAAACTTGACCTGGAGAATTGGAAACATTTGCAATTGTCAATGATAGGAAGAATAGCAACTATAAAAATGAATATTCTGCCAAAACTACTGTTTCTGTTTCAAACGATTCCTATAAAACTAGGGAAAAAAAATACTTTGATGAATTAAATGCAATAATTTTGAAATATGTTTGGCAAGGGAAAAGAGTGAGAATAAGATTGAAAATGTTACAAGACTCAAGGAAGAATGGGGGCTTTGGACTGCCAGATTGGGAGCTTTATTACCAGGCCTCTGCACTAACATGGGATACATTTGAGAAATAGAAGATTGTTAGAGCTGGAGGGACAGGACCTCTAAGTATGATAGCATGCCTTCTTGTGGTATGGAAAAAATAATGCTTTCAAAGACTTTATGTAAGGAACGCTCTAGTCTTGATATGGAAAAAAGTTAAAGCAAAAAATTATATGAAAATTCCAGTCTGTCTTTCTGCAATGGAAGCAGTGACACGTCCAAATGTTGTAAATTTGGGGAAAAAATTGTAACGAGAAAGAGGAACTTTAAACTAAACAGAAACTACAAAATGAAGGTGTGGACCAGTGGTGGGATTCAATTTTTTTTACTACCGGTTCTGTGTGCGTGGCTTGGTGGGCGTGGCAGGGGAAGAATACTGTAAAATCTCCAGGCAGAGGTGGTATTTGCCAATTCTCCAAACTACTCAAAATTTCCACTACCAGTTCTCCAAAACTGGTCAGAACCTGCTGAATATAGACCATTTGCAAATACAATCAAGATATGTGGAAGATGTTAAAATATATGGTTTTTATAAAGAATAAACACCACTTGATCGGATACTATTAGGAACAGATGAAAAATTTAAAAATATATAGTTATTTATTAAGCCTTAAAATGAAAGATGAACAAGTGAAAGAAACAATAATAGTATGAACAAAAAACTTTGGATATACAGTAGAATTAGACAAGTGGAAAAAACTCTGAGATAGAAATTATAAATTGACAGTGGCAACTACGTACAAGGAAAATGCTTTACAGATGGCATTTGCCACCGGCAAGACTAGCAAAGATCTTTAAAAACATGTCCACCAAATGTGGGAAATGTAACTACACACCAGGCTCTTATTACCATGTGTGATGGACCAATGGTGGTATGCTACCAGTTCAGCCTGGTTCTGCCGAGCCAGTAGCGGTTATGAGCAGTGGAGACTAAACTGGTTCTCTCCACTGTTGGGCCCATCTGCCCACCTGGGCTTCCATACTCACCTTTATCCTCTGAATTTGAAGCACAGCTGCTTTGCGTGGCACAAAAGGTGCCACACGGCAGCTGCTGAAGCAACCGGGAGAGTGCAGGCTTACAGGAGGTGAGTTCGAACAGTGCAAACAAAAGAAAGTACGTGTTTGGCACACATGTGCATGCAAAGTGTGTGCATGCGTGCAAATCACACCCACCAAGCCACACCCATTGAACCGGTGGTAAAAGTTTTTGAATCCCACCACTGTGATGGACATGTCCAAAGGCAAAAAAAAAAATGGATGAAAATACATACATGGCTAAAAAAAATGATAAAACAACATATAGACTTAAAACCAGAAATATTTTTGTTAGGTATACTGCCAGAAAAAAATGATAAAAGGGAGGTATATTTAATATTACATGTTTTGACAGGAGCGAGAATTGTATTTGCACAACATTGGGAAAATGAGGAAATCCCTGCAGAGGAAAATACTGTATAATCAGAAAAATATTAGACTGTGTGGAAATGGATAGATTAAAGATAAAGGGCAAAGAAGTCACAAAATACTTTTTAACTTGAGATTTGTTTTACCATTGGTTAGATAATAAAGGTAGAAATTGGAAATTGGAAGAATATCACTATATACAGTATAAGTAAAGAATGTTATTACTGTTATTTCTATGTTATCACTATATATTTGTAAATTGACTCAGACAATACACTGCTTACTAAGCACTTACATATGTTAAAGAAAAATGTGTAAATATGAAACTCACTTCTTGGATTATCAGCTTTTTGCAGCTGGAGAATTAAACAAGATATAGCATACACCACACACTCAGTGCTTCAGGAGGCTGGCTTCTAATTAAAGTTTCTTTGTTTATGAAGGCTTTCTTTTACTTTTTTTTCCCTTATAGATGAAAGATGTTTATAGTGCTGTCCCTGGATACCATGATGTGGAGATCTTAGGAATGAGGTCGGTGTCTAAAAAGAGACTAAATTATGCTTTGGGATGATAAGCCAACAAGTGATCTTGAATATGAGTAGAAGTAACTCCTCTTCAGATTTCTTTTTTTAACAATATGGATAGACCAGGGCCTGAGCATGTCTTTCTTATTTATTTATTTGTTTGTTTGTTTATTTGTTCGTTAGAATTTGTCAAAGAAAAAGAAAAACAAGAAAAAAAGAATAAAAATACAATGACAGGGACAATAGGCACATTAGTGCACTTATGCACGCCCCCTCTACTAACCACTTAAGTATGATGTAACGTCCACAGAAGTCAATTTGTGACTGAAACTGAAAATTTGTAGCTCAAACAACTGAATCAGGTAGAGCATTCCAGACATTGACAACTCTATTACAGAAATCATATTTTTTACGGTCAAGTTTAGAACAATTTACATTGAGTTTAAAGTCGTTGTTAACTCGCATATTATTGCGATTAAAACAACAAGGTCATTTACAGGTAAACCATTGCTGCATATAATTTTGTATGCAATACCTAATATACTTTCAGTCACCATATGTTTCAGGAAGCACCTGAGCAGGGTGAAAAGTGTTCTTGCAAGTTAAAGCAGTCAGAATTAGACTAAAGTCCAGGTTGAAATCCCACTCAGTTGTCAAACTGCCAGAGGAACTTTGGCATAGGCTGAAACTTATTTTAAGCTCTCTCAGAAAACTGTTGTGTGGATTAAATGGAGTAGAAATGGAGTACAAGTACTAGTTCATTTTGTATTTGATGGAGGAAAAGGGTGGGACTATCACAGTCTTTAGCATACATTCATGGAGCAATAAGGGGCATTCAGCATCTGAGGAATTGTTCTTCCTTCATTGTTCTCTTAGGAATGGCAGTGTTATTGTGGACCACAAAGTCATCTTCCAAGCACAAATAGAGAATAATGAGAAAATGATCCAGCAGCAGATGACAAATATTACAGAGGGAGTGAGGAATTCCTTGGCAGAAATCCAAAGTGATGAGCATTGTTCCAGGGATTCAGGTATGGTCTAGCTTGGTAAACTCCTCTGCTTGAATGTGATTTCCTTTGACTGACAAATAAGCAAGATTCCTGGCTGCTTGTTCTTTTAGGCAAGAGTGTTTTTAGAATAAATCACCTTTTTTCTGCAGGATCAAACATACTTTTGGGTGGCTTACCCCTTGCCACAAAATGTAATAATGTGGGGTAGAGCAAGGTACCATATCTGTGCTGCTAATCTCAAAATAGCCACGTTTGTTGTTGTTAGTTGCAAAGTCATGTCCAACCCATCACCACCCCCCATGGGAAATGTTCCTCCAGGCCTTCCTGTCCTCTATCATCCCCCAGAGTCCATTTAAGTTCATTCCGACTGCTTCAGTGACTCCAACCAGACACCTCCTTCTCTGCTATCCCTTCTTCTTTTGCCTTCAATTGTTCCCAGCATTAGACTCTTCTCCAGTGAGTCCTTCCTTCTCATTAGGTGGCCAAAGTATTTGAGTTGCATCTTCAAGATCTGGCCTTCTAAAGAATGGTCAGGGTTGATCTCCTCTAGGACTGGCCAGTTTGATGACCTTGCAGTCCAAGGGACTCGCAGGAGTCTTCTCTGGCTTGAACCATAGTTCAAAGGCCTCAATTCTTTGGTGCTCAACATTCCTTTTGGTCCAACTTTCACAGCTATACATTGCACTGGGAAAACCATAGCCTTAAAAACACTTTAGTTGGCAATGTCTCTGCTTTTTGGCCTGCTGTCTAGATTTGCCATAGCTTTCCTCCCCAGGAACAAATGTATTTTAATTTCTTGGGTGTAGTTCACATCTGCAGTGATCTTGGAGCCCAGGAAAATAAAATCTGTCACTACCTCCATTTCTTCCCCATCTATTTGCCAGGAATTGAGAGGGCTAGATGCTATGATCTTAGTTTTTCTTAATGTTGTGTTTCAAGCCAACTTTTGCACTCTCCTCCTTCATTCACATCAAGAGGCTCTTTACTTCCTCTTCACCTTCTGCCATTAGGGTGGTATCTGAGGTTTTGATATTTCTCCTGGCAATCTTAATTCCAACTTGTGATTCATCTAGCCCTGCCTTTCTCATGATGTGCTCTGCATATAAGTTAGATAGTCAGGCAACAATATACAGCCTTGCTGAACTCCTTTCTCAATTTTGAACCAATCAGTGGTTCCATGTCCAGTTCTCACTATTGCTTTTTGACCCGCATATAGGTTTCTCAAGAGACATATAAGAAGGTCTGGTACTCCCATTTCTTTAAATACTTGCCACAATTTGTTGTGATCCACACAATCAAAGGCTTTAGCATAGTCAATGAAGCAGAAGTAGATGTTTTTCTGGAACTTCCTAGCTTTCTCCATGATCTAGCGTATGTTGGCAATTTGATCTCTAATTCTTCTGCCTCTTCAAAATCCTGCCTGTACTTCTGGTAGTTCTTGGTCCACATACTGCTGGAGCCTAGCTTGTAGGATTTTGAGCATAATTTTGCTAGCATGTGAAATGAGTGCAATGGTGCGGTAGTTTGAACATTCTTTGGCATTGCCCTTCTTTGGAATTGGAATGTAAACTGACTTTTTCCAATCCTGTGGCCACTGTTGAGTTTTCCAAATTTGCTGGCAAATTGAGTGTAGCACTTTTACTGTATCGTCCTTAAAGATTTTGAATAGCTCGGCTGGAATATTGTCACCTCCACTCGCTTTGTTGTTGCTCAGAGTGCTTCAGGCCCATTTAACTTCACATTCCAGGATGTCTGGCTTGTGGTCAGTGACCACCCCATCATGGTTATCAGGGATGTTGAGCTTGTTCTTGTATGGTTCTTCTGTGTAATTTTTCCACCTCTTTTTAATCTCTTCTGCCTCTGTTAGGTCCATGCCATTTTGGTCCTTTACCATGCCCATCTTTGCATGAAACATTCCCTTCATATCTCCAATTTTCTTGAAGATGTCTCTGGTCCTCCATATTCTATTGTTTTCTTCTATTTCTTTGCACTGTTCATTTAAGAAGGCATTCTTATCTTGTCTAGCCATTCTCTGGAATTCTGCATTCAATTGGATTAGCTTTCTCTTTCTCTCTTTTGCTTCCCTTCTTTCCTCAGCCATTTTCCTCAGACAGCCATTTTCCTCAGACAGCCATTTTCCTTTCTTGCATTTCTTTTTCTTGTGATGGTTTTAGTTGCTACCTCTTGTACAATGTTGTGAACCTCCATCCATAGTTCTTCAGGCACTCTGTCTATCAGATCTAATTCCTTAAATCTATTTGTCACCCCTACTGTATATTCATCAGGGATATGATTTAGTTCATACCTGAGTGGCCTAGTGCTTTTCCCTATTTTCTTCAATTTAAGCCTAAATTTTGCAATGAGAAGCTCATGATCTGAGCTATAGTCAGCTTCTGGTCTTGTTTTTACCTACTGTATAGAGCTTCTCCATCTTTGGCTGCAGAGCACATAGTCAATCTGATTTCTAAGTTGACCTTTTGGTGATGTCCATATGTAGAGTCATCTTGGGTTTTGGAAAAGAGTGTTTGCTGTGACCATTGTATTCTCTTGACAAAATTTTACCATCCTGTTCCCTGCTTCATTTTGTACTCCAAGGTTAAACTTGCTTCTTATTCTTTGGTGTTAATTCTAGAAGGTATTGTAGGGCTTCATAGTACTGGTCAACTTCAGCCTCTTCAGCACCAGTGGTTGGGGCATAGACTTGGACTACTGTAATGTTGAATGGTTTGCTTTCAATTTGAACTGAGATCATTCTGTCATTTTGGGGATTGTATCCTAGTACTGCTTTTCCCACTCTTTTATTGACTATGCCTACTCCATTTCTTCTGAGAGATTCTTGCATGCAGTAATATACCTGATGGTCATCTGAGTTATTCACCCATTCCTGTCCATTTTAGTTCTCTGATTCCTAAGATGTCGATGTTCAGTCTTGTCATCTCTTGTTTGACCACATCCAGCTTGCCTTAATTCATGGATCTTACATTCCAGGTTCCCATGGAGTATAGATCTTTACAGCATCAGATCTTCCTTTCACCATCAGATACATCCACAGCTGAGCGTTCTTTCAGCTTTGGCCCAGTCACTTCATTCTTTCTGGCGCTAGTAATACTAGCCCTCTGCTCTTCCCCAATAGCATATTGGACACCTGCTGATCTGAGGGGCTCATCTTATCTAAAATAGCCACTAGATGGTGGCAAACACATATTATTTTCCTGAATGAAGGCAAATATAAGTATGCCTGGATAATGTTGCAGGATCCAATGTGGATCGGCCACTGGGGCCACTCTTCCAAGCTTTCAGATTCACGCTGGAGCCCATCCACAGGGATCTTCCCTTTACCAGAATATGTGCTTTGGGCTATTTTATGGATCATATTTATGTGTTGTTGTCTTCCTGTTGGTTGACTGGTGTGTTGATAGCATGTGATTGGCTGCTGTTTCCTTGTGCTGCCAAGCCCTTGGCTCTTACGTACTTGATAAACTGATAATAAATCAGCCCTTCTGTTGAGTGACGGGAGGCCCATTTTCCAGACTTCAATCATTTACATGGCTAGCTTTGTAGCTGCATGGGCAACAATCTTAGTAGTTTTGAACTTGAATGTATGTCATTGTTCATTGAAATGTAAGGCTATCCATGAGTTTGGCATTCTCGTCTGACTGCTTACTTGTATCCTTACTTATTTCGCATCTGTCCTCCATAGTCATGGGGCAATCCATGCAGGGGATCCAGTAGATTACACTAGAAGTATATCTCACCTCCAAGAGATCTTTGTAATGCAGGATTTGTCCTCATGTAATAGCCTCTGGACAGTGTGTGATCCCACTTGTAAATCTCGGCAGCTGTGTTCTGCTGCTTCTGAAATGTTTTTGATGTATGGCAGGGTGTGCCAAATAACTGGCCTTGTACCTTCTTTTTTCCTTTCTCTCCTTTGAATGCTGCCCAGGCACTTCTAAAAAAATGCTTGTAGGTACCCCGTCTGCCTGAATTGTTCATGTAGGTCCCAATTGTTTAGCTTTCTGGGTACTAAAATGGGTTGTCACCCTGCCATATAGTGTGCGATGATTTAGGACAAACAGGGAGGAAGCTAACCACCAGATTGCAAGAATGCAAGTGAGTGGTCAGACAAGGAGACTTGTACTCATTGGTACCCTCACAGTGCAATGAACAAAGACATACATTCAATTTCGAACCTACTAAAATTGTTGGCCATGCAGCTATAAAGATAGCTTTGTAAATGATTGAAGCCTGGGAAACTGGGACTCTTGTCAGGCAACAAAAGACTTTTTAAAACCTTAAACTTAGATACGATGAATGTTTGACATATCATTTGATGATTTATTTTCCCCAGATTACTTCAAAAGGATAATTATGTTGGTGCAATGGTTTCTATTTAATATCACAATGTTTTTACTGCAGAAGAATCTTGAAGGAAATATACAGTTATACAACCACCCCAGATAACTAATTCATACATATTTTTTTTCAGGACCAGAACTATGCTTTGTTCCTTTACCTAACTCGATTCTTAATTCAAGTTATTCATTCAATGGTAAGTTTCAGTAAACAGTTGGGTAGATGTGTTAGAGATATAGGGTGTAGCTCTCCCTGTGTATCTTCTTGTTCTTCCACTGAAATAAAAAGGTAAAATTGATGCCTATGTGAAACTATTTACTGCCAAAAATTGATTTAAAAAAATATATAATGTGCACAAGAGTGCTAAAGCAATAGCAATACAAAGCAGGCAGAATTTTATTTTATTTTCCCACTTAAATTGACTTTCTGTGCAGCATCTCAAGGGGGCAGTGAATAAGTTTGGCAACATTGGTTCAGTATATTGTTCAAGGATGCCACTTGTCCACATCAACCACTTACCAACTTTGGAAAATACCAATGAGCATCCTGAAGGCAGATGACTCTGAGGAAGCCAGTGAGTTGCCTCTTTCACAGTTCAAGCCAAAATAACATGGAAATGGTGCTCAGCCCCAGAGAGAAGAAGGCATCTCAGCAGCCACTTTATTGATGGAGTGTATCAGATGCTACCTGTAGTAAAATGTGCTTGGAGAAAAGAGAAAGCACATCTTAAAACTAGAATAGCTAAGGGCAAGTTTAATCACAGCAGATTGGGAATAGAGAAAGTAGCATAATTATTAAGTATTTCTTAACAAATGGAGAAAAAATCAGAAATATTGAGGAAATATTTGAATAATAATGGAAAAATGAGTGGAAAATTCAAAGTTGAGGAACAAGAATGAAGAAAATATAAAAGGGGCTTGGGGTTGTTTTAGCTAAAACACAACCTGGCCATAAGTGAATACTGTATTATACTATAAATAGCATAGAAACTGAAAGAAAAAAAGCTAAAGATACGCTATGAGTCTATGACACACTTATGCTATGGTTAAAAAGACAGGAGGAAGAGGTCAAAGAAAGATGGAAAAGATGAGTTTTTAGTGCCCACATCTGTTCTGTAATAGAATTTTAGTGCTTCTTTGTAGAGCTGTCCTACCTATAAATTATTTCAGTTCTTACAGTCTCGATTCTTTCTCTCTCCCTCTCCCTCCCTTTCTCTCTTTCTCTCTCTCTCCCCCTCCCTCCCCCCTCTTTATCTCTGAAGTTGTAGTATCATAATGACAACTCATTCTTGCTCATCTTACTATCTTTTATTATCTACCATGGAAGGATATTTTTCAAAACTGGTTTTGTACTCTACATGGGGCAGTTGGTGTAGGAACAGGATGGTCTTGCTATGTCTGAGTAAATTTGGTGCATTTCAATCATCAGCTCATAGTTCGTTGCAGTACAGTTTGTTCATTTGACCTACATGTATTGCCCATATTTCATTATATATTTAGCACCTCTTTTTTTCCCCAGGCACCTGTAAAAATATTACTGATCCGAAGTATGCAGATTACTATTATCCCCACATAATTGAGGGTACTGTGCACTGTATCTCAAGATGTTTCAAAGGCGCTCAAGATTACATGAACTGCTTCAATGGTGTTTGCCAAGTCTCTGAAATAGGCCCCCACTGCATGTAAGTAAACAGGAGGAGGAGGAGTATCAAAGGAATCCTTAGATTCTACAACCCACCAACTACTTAAATCTTCATTAGTTACTAGTTCTAATAGGATACTCTTCCATCTTCCTAAATTTTTCTGCCTATAGAATCCCACATTTTCCATAAATTTCATGCCACAGCTGTTATAGTGTAATTTTCAAAATATATTCAACTTGTAGAATTTTAAGAAAAATGAAGAAAATGAGAAAAGCAGATAAAATGACCTATTTGGAATGCCAAATGAAATACAATGAAAGAAATCATGATATAGTTTGGTTGGTCCCAAAGGACTCCAACTCTCTTGGAGTGCTGAATCCACCATATAGCCTACAAGGGCTGAGTAATTTAAGGGATTGCAATATTTAGGAATGGAAGAGAAATGTGAAATTCGCTACATTTTAAAATGAGACAACTTCAAGAAAATTTTAAATGTTGTCTTCCCCTGATGTATGCAAGGATTTGGAATTTGATCATCTTGGAGAGTTTTAGTCTTTATTTCTTTAGAGGTTAAGTTAAAGTTGCTCAGAAATTCATTGCTGCATTGACAATCATGCAAATAGCTAGAAACCTGTTCTGGTTTTTACTTTGGAGAAGTTTTTTATAACCCATGTATGGATACAATTTATGTCACTTTATGACATGGACAGATTACTTTCTAATTACATGGAAACTCCCCACCAAAACCAACTGGTGCAGAAGGGAAGATCAACTAGAATGATCTCCCTAGGGATCTATTGATTTCCAACAGAAATTTGGAAAGTTTCCAAATAACCATGAAGGTAGTTCCACGGTGACTCTGAGTTCCCTAGGAAGAATTTGATGAACGTCCTGAAAGAAATTGCTTCCAAATAACTTCTCCATGTAAGCAAACTCAGGAGAATGTCATGGTTCAACACAAGAGATTCCCAAAACAATGAAGACATAAAATTAAGAACCGGCCTAGCCAAAGTTTGGTATAAACTCAAAGTTCTGCTTCCACTGTGCAATAACAATGGTGTCACTAATTCTCCAATCTTCATGTATCAGCAGACTGTTATGACAAGTTAATGCAATGCTTTCTGGTGTGTCCAATTTATTTTAGTAGAATACCACACAGCTCGCAAACCTTGCTTTGATTCCCAGTACTGGGTACTTTGTTGTTACCTACAAAGCTGTTTATGTTTGGTTCCTCAATTTCTGCAAGCCTATTTCCTCAAAGCAGACTTTTCCCAATCTATGCACTCCATGGAAATGTATCTGGTTTGAGTTGCTTTCTCTAGATGGCCTGGGTGCTGACAGAAAAACTGGAAGCTTTTTCCATAGCTATCTCAACTCTGGAATTCTGTTTTTCTATCCTGAAAAATTAGGATGGCTCCTTCCTAAGACACTAGAAGATACGTTGCAGAAATTTGACATCAGCATAGATCCTGAAAATTGTGGTTTAATGCCTACTCGTATTATATTACTTGGGTTTTATGTTTTCATGTTTAATTATTTTATAATTTTTCAATGAAGTTTTGATTTTGGGAGCTACTCAGAACCTTCTGAAGTGGGTAACCTTCTTTATAAATTTTTCTCTTTTTCATAGTTGCAATAATTCCGATGTGTTCTGGTACCTGGGTAGTTCCTGCCAAATGCCTGTCCAAAAGGCTGCCCTGGGCCTTGGACTTGCCCTGTCTGTGCTTTTTGTGGTCAGTACCATCCTGACTGTATTCCTCATCAGAAACAAGCAGAAGAAATCTAAGAAGAGGTAAGAAGTTAAGGTTGAAAATAGTAAGGTTGAAAATGGACCAAAGTCCATTTGACAGAAGATGATTTAATAATTTGGAATACCTGAACGTTTTCTGAGCAGTATAAGAGGACAATGTTTATTTTGGGTCATTTAAGAGATGAAAAGACTACCACTACCAATGAACCAAAGAGCTGGCAGCACAAAGTGGAGAAAAATGTTTCCAATTTCAATGTTTCTTTATTCCAATGATATATGTTTTTTTCTTGTAGATGGTTTGATGATGCTGAAGTCTGGTATGGACAAGAAACAGAAGAACAGTGGATACCATCTTCGAGCCTGACCATCATGAATAAATCAGCAGTTTCATCCTGGAATGGTAATTATTCATTCTATCATGAAGGAGATGAATTAGTGTCAAAGACAGACATTTAGCTATTGAAAGTCACAACTTTCTCTCCAGAGCAAGGATTCAAAGCTTTGATGAAAGCAAGGAACTATTATTTATGTACTCAGAAAGACCATATTTAGGGTGAGAGGGGCTTCATACCTACAACCAGTAGTTCATTTTATATTGCTTTGGATTTTTCTTTAGAACATCAAAAACAAAATGAAATCCTCAAACCATCTTTCAGCTCAGTAGATACTTCAATAAAGGTACATATAACTGAATGCATTTTTCCAACAGAAAGCAGATAATGTATGTGGTCTAATTTGGATAGGGATCAAAGCATATAGACTTATGAAATATGCAGTGTGTGTAGAATGAATTTTGTCTCATTCAGGATTGAATTCTGTTTTTCAATTTTGATTGGAACCATGTCAAAGACAAAAAAGTGACCCTTAATTGCAGCCTAATTTGAATAGCTAGCAATTCATCCTAACCAAAAGGATGAATCTTCTCTGTTTTAAGACATCTTCCATTATCATTTTTCAGTTCTGTAAATAATTAATTTAATTAAATCCTTATTATGTGGTGAGTTTCCTACATATATTTAATTAACTGATTAGCAAAAAGTTCCTTTATTTCTTCTGCTTGGTTGAGTGGCCTACAGTATGCACTTATGGCAATGACATTTTTTTCCTTTTATGTTGATCCATATGAATTCCAGAAGGCTTTCATCCTTTGTTATGTGCATGTCTGTAGTGAGGAAGTAATCTGTAACACAAAATGCAACTCCACCTCCTCTTTTGTTAGGTCTGTTTCTTTTGAATAGTTTGTATCCTTCTATCAATACATTCCAGTCATGAGTTTCATCCCGCCAAGTTTCTGTAATGGCAACTATATCATACTTGCCCTTAAATTCACCCTGTTTCTCCCCTGAACTTTGGGCATTAGTTTATAGGCATTTAAGTTGACCCTGGATGTACTTCCTACATCTCCTACTTTGCATCTGAGTTTTTCTTTTCTTTACTACTTACCTCCTTATTTGATTGGTTATCTAGTGGTATATGCTTGGAATTAGGACCTAAGTGATCCAGCCCGGCAGGATTTGGGGGGAACAATTGTAGGGACCCCAAGGAAGGAAGAATGAGGTATCTCAGTGGGTCAGGGGAGGCCTTCGATGGTCTGAAGCAGGTGGCCTGTTCCATCACTTATGACCTTCCCCATCCTGAGATATCTCATGTGCAGTTAGCAACCCATACATTCTATTATCAGTGAAAGGAGAGAGTGACCGTGTTCAAGGTACACCATTCACTCCTACAAATCCTTGGGTTATGAATAGAACAGGCAGGCTCCATTACATTTGTAACTTGAGGACTACCTGTAGATGAAAATGTCACTAGAATGCCTAATTCCTTAATTTTTTTCCTAGCTGTTTGTTACATCTTGTTATTGTTTTCAAGTCCATTGTGTCATCCGTCCCCATGTATAGGGAAAGAAAGAGTAGTAATCCATGGGGTTGATTCTCTTAGTATGGCTCTCAATTACATTTTTGCTCCAGGGACAACATATCTGCCTAGATTGACTGTCCGTTCTGCAGACTATAGTTTCTGTTCCCTAAGAATTGAACCTCCTATCATCAATATTTGCTTTTTTTCCATAGGGAAGTATGGGATATTTTTGTTCCTATCATAGGAATGCTGGGTTGTGCCTCTTTTTTAGAAATGACTATTGATGACTTCTCTTTTATAGATGTCTGCATATTTTCTTCCAGGGGGAACTATGAAAATGATTGTTCAGTTGCAGAAGAGTTCATTCAGCTAGGGTAGACAGAAGGGGCTTTGCTCTTGGTTGTTGTTTTCTTCTAAAAGTGATGTGTTTCTATCTCTCTTTCTCTTTAGGTTCATATAGGGTCATTTTTATGGAAGCAGCTTGTTCTCTATTGTGTTCAATTTGGATGTATTGGTTTTCTTCTTTAGGTTCATATATGGAGTCATTTTTTTAGAAGCTGTTGCTCCCTATTGTGCTAAATTTTGGTGTCGTTGAGGCCCTCTGTGATTGTTGGAAAAAAATGAAAGGGAATTCAACAATTTCTCACTCAATAGTACTGTTAGGGCATTTCTATATAGAAGTGGCCTATATGATGCCTGATCAAGTCCTGCAGTTTTCTGACAAAATTTTTCAGAAGGGATTTCCCATTGCTTCCTTCTTCTTAGGGCTGAAAGCAAATGACTGGTCCAAAGTCACCAAATTGGCTTTATGCCTAAGACAGGATTAGAACTCAAGTCCCTCTTTTTAACTCAGTGCAATTAATCACTTCTGTACAGTATTCCTATCATAGTTATTAATTACATGTAAATAGATACATACTTCTATTTTGATTTCTGTTTTCTCCTTTTCCATATTTTTAGACTGTAAATCTGAAAGCTGAGATTGTCTTATTGTCATACATAAGCTGTCTAAGAGTCTTTTTAGCTAAAGAATTAGCTAGAAATATTTTAGCTAAACAAAGATGACAATAATGTATTAGTACATTAACTAATACCTATCAATTATCAAAATCAATACAGATAAATTAGTATACATTAAATTACAATTTTACATTTGTTAATAAACTTCATGTTGTTAGTTTTTTTGAAGATGTCATTCCAACTCCACCCCTACACCCCTACACCCCCCCCCCCAAATTGAAGGCAAGTAAAATAACAAGAAAGTATGATATACAGTATATTTTTCTTACTATTTTCATGCTAGCAGCAGCAAAATATCTATGTTTAGATTTCATAATTTTCTAAAGAAGATTACATTTCCACCAGGCCTACAATATATAGAAGTGAACTTGCTCCTTTTTAATTTGAAAGGAAGGTTTCCTCATGATGACCTAGGGGGCGTGCATAAGCACACCAATGTGCCTACTGTCCCTGTCCTATTGTTTCTTTTTATTTTTCTTATATTTATCCATTTCATATATTCATAATTATGTTTATACTTATACCTGTTATCTTATAATTGCTTGACTAAATAAATAAATAAATAAGTGAATAGATAGATAGATAGATAGATAGATAGATAGATAGATAGATAGATAGATAGATAGATAGATAAGATAGATGGCACCCATTATCATCATAGGATATAATTTGCCAGACTATTGTTGGGAATGGTGACTGTTGAACAGTTCTTACAATCACGGGCAATAATTAAAATATGTTTTGGTTGTCTCCAGATTGAACTTGCTAATGGTCTTCTACACACACACACACACAGATATTTTTCCCTGTTTTATTAAACTTATGACTATTACCTAACTGAGCAAAGTACCTGAGTTGCAGAAATGCAGATGATCACAAGAGATCAGCAAACAGACAGAAAGGTCTCTTTTCAACATCTAGTTGTGGTAGGTCTAATAACATAGTTATATATTGCTGTCATATGGTTTAAAAGAGCAAGCTTAGTCTCAAACAAATCCTTCTTTCTCATAGAAATAAATTTATATTTCTTTTTTGCAACTGTATTTCCAGAAACCAGCAAGAGCAACTAACTACCGATTTCCTGCTGAGACACTTTCTGCATCTTTTTCTTCAGTAGCTGAGATGAATTAGCTTCTTAACAATTGTCTCAAATATCTACCAATAGACTGATGTGCTGGCAAGAATGCTTATATTCCCAATTACCTTATGTCTTAAATTGTCTGTTAATAAGAAAAAGAAACTATTTATTGGCTATTGCATAAAAGAACCAGTTAAGAATGAATAAAATTGTTTACATGAAAAATCATAACAGCATTTTTTGAAAAAAAAAATATTGTATTATATTTCATGCAAAAGCACTATATTAAATTGCAGATTATATTGTATTTAAATGTGTGGGTAATCCTCGACAGTTCACTTAGTGACTGAAGTTAGAACAGCACTGAAAAATGCCTTAGGAGTGTTTTTCACACTTATGGCCATCGTAGCATCTCCATAGTCTTATAATCAAAATTTAGATTTTCAGCAATAGATTCACTATGATGGTTGCAGTGTCCTAGGGTCATGTGATCACCTTTTGAGTTCTTCTGATAAGCACAATTAATGTGGAAGCAAGATTCACTTTATTACATTATTAACTTAACAACTGCAGTGATCCATTTAACAAGTCTGGCAAGAAAGGTTGTAAAATGAGGCAAAATTAACATCAGATTCGCTTAGCCACAGAAATTTTGGGCTCAGTTGTGATTGTAAGTTGAGGACTATCTGTTGTCAACCGATACATACTGTATTAATTTAATTTAGATTAGCAGATCTAAATTTACTAGGCAAAGCAAAGCAAAATTGACTAGTGTGGAAAGGAAACTTCACGACGACAGTGGTGTCACCCAAGCAGGAAAAGCCCAAAGGGAACATCAAGCCAGCCATAAAACAAACTTGCATAGGAAAAGGAATCAAATAAAAGGTATTAAAGAAGCCCCTTAGACAAAAGCCCAAATAATTAAGAAAACTAGGGAAACAAGAAAAGAAAACATGCCAAATCAACAAAACAAACAGACAAAAGACACAAAATATATTGCAAAGGAGACAAATAGGAGATTGCCACAAAACAAATATAAGAAAACATTAGGACAAAACTGATAATCCAATCAAACCACCCTGCGGAGTTTACCCTCCGGCGGAAATGAAGACAACCCCTGATAGGATTTAAAACATTAAGAAATACAAACACAAGCACTCACACACGAAAGGAGAAAAAAGTATAAAAATCAGGGGCTTATCATACAAAGCTAGCTAGCCCCAGGAATGCAGACTTCTTGCTATCTCTCGCCTTCCTGAAAAATAAAAAGATCCAGCTTTCAAGCAGTTGTCTGTATCCTTGCACCAGAGCTCTCCCAGCAGGAAAATCGAATCCTCAGAAGAAAGGCATTTTGACAGCCTTTCAACACTAGCTTTTGCTAAAAATATTTATTTATCAAATTTATTGGTTGCTCATCTTTATGATAAAAATAAGAACAATAAAAAAGAATATAAACAAATTCTTTTTCAGCTTGATAAAAACTGTAAACAGAACCCAACTTTTCTCATACTTTTTCAATTTTTTTGGAAAGATAAACTTAGCCATCAATAGATCTTTATGGTGATGAGTGGGAGGAAGATTAATAACTCTTGAAGAAAGTTACCAAAATTGTATGTATTCCAGCTAAACCTTCCCAAGTTTGGTGCCCTCTGTAATGTTGGGCTGTAATTTGCATTCTCCTCAACCAGCAAGTTTATGCCTGATTTTCAGAACTAACAAAAATGCCTTAGCAAATAAACTGCAATATCAATAGAAATCTGATTGTACCAAATCTGCTCTCTGAAACTGGAATATATAATTTATTTATTTTTAAAAACTCCAAAAACCCTACATTATTAACTGCATATATTTAAGATATAATATTCCCATAGATACTTACTTATTAACCCAATTATATTAATATTAATTTAATATATGTATACTTTATATAGTAATAAAACAGTTAAAAATGAAATTTTACAATTTTTATGGAGTAATATACATACACATGCTTGGCTTTACAAGACGAGTTAGAAAGACCTGCACATCGATTAGAGAACAAACAAAAGTATATGATATCATCAAGATAGTAAAATAATTGAAATGGAAATGGGCTGGTCACATAACAAGAAGACCAAGGCAGCTATACATGGATCCCATTTGATAAAAAGCATCCACGAAAATGACCTTAAACAAGATGGATTGATGACATCAGCAAGTATTGCAGGCTCAACTTGCAAAAGGAAATTCAGGACTGTATTGGTTGGAAACATGCAGAAGAGGCCTTCATCCTGCAGTGGATTGACAATGGCTAAAATAATGGTGATGGTGATTGATGATGAGTTTTGCAACAATAATTCAGCGCCAGAAAAATAAACACAGATGGCTGATACCTCATTTATTTATTTTTTTAAATAAATTTTATTGAATTTACAGTTTAAAAACATATCAACAGTACATTTACAGAATAGAAAAAATGGCTAAAGGGAAAGAAAGAAAACACCCGGCCTAACAAGCCAGATAGGGGCTTAGAGGAACCCATGGAAAAAGGACATAATCTAATAAAAGAATTAGAACAATTCGGTTCAGTAGCAGGACTAAAGATTAACAGAAATAAGACAAAACTAATGACCAAAAATCTAACAGAGAATCAGAGGAAAGAATTAGAAAAAATCATAGGGATACAGGCAACAAAAAAGGTCAAATACTTAGGCATATGGTTAACACCACAAAGTAAATCGATTAAAGAGAATAATTACGATAAACTACTACAACAAATTAAGAAAGACTTAGAATCCTGGAATAAGCTGTAGCTTTCCCTACTGGGCAGGATTGCCACGATCAAAATGAACATTCTACCAAAATTTCTTTATTTATTCCAGAAAATTCCAATTAAATTACCAAAAAAAATTTTTTTGAAGATATAAATAGGTTACCTCTTAAATTTATTTGGCAAGGGAAAAAAGCTAGGATCAATATTAAGGCCTTACAAGAAGCAAAAAGTAGAGGGGGACTAGCGCTCCCAAATTGGGAATTATATTATTTGGCAGCCATCTTATTATGGATAAAAGACTGGGTAAATTTACTTAATAAAAGAACCTTAGCTTTAGAAGGGCACAATCTTCAGAGAGGGTGGCACTCATTTTTATGGGAAGTGGGGAAAACTAAACAGTCGTACTTTCATAGACACCTTACTAGAGATTCATTATTAACCAACTGGAAAAAAATATGCAAAAAACACTATTTAAAAATTCCGAATTGGCTTTCAACAATGGAGGCAATGATACATCCCAACAATTTGGATATAACGAAAATGATTAAATATAAAGATTTATTAGACCCTCTAGGAAAATTAAGAACTCGACAGGATTTACAGGAACAGGGATTTAAAATCGACCAATGGTTATACATACAAATCCATAGCAGATACAAACAAGATATTAAAGAGTTTGGAATCTATAGCAAATTACAATATTTAGATAAAATCTTATTAGGATCAAATAAAAATAATATTTCTAAATTTTATAAAAACTTATTGGAGGTAGAATTAGAGCAAAAGATAGTGAAAGGGAACATGATAGCATGGAGCAGGAATATTGGAAGAAGCATTACATTAACAGAATGGGAAAAGATTTGGAATAGAAACATCAAAATTACAAAATCGGTGCCGTACAAAGAAAATATATATAAAATGTTATAGAGATGGCACTTACCCCCTTTGAGGTTGGCGAAGATGAACCCTAACATGAGTTCAAGGTGTTGGAAATGTAAAAGCACTGAAGGAACTTTTTTCCACACGTGGTGGTCTTGTAAAACTATCCAAAAATTTTGGCAAAAAATCAGAAAATGGTTGGAAGAGATAACTAAAGAACAAATAGACTATAAACCAGAGTTCTTCCTGCTAGGGATTTCTGATAGATATCTATCCAAGAAGACAAAATATGTAATAGTCCATATTTTAACTGCGGCTAGATTAGCGTTTGCTCAATGTTGGAAATCACCTCATACACCTACAGAGCAAATGGTCATTCAGAAAATATGTGAGTGTGCTGAAATGGATAAACTAACTATAGCTCTAAAAAACAAAGAGTCCTCAACAATTTACAACAACTGGGATTCTTGGTATAATTGGCTTATACAGAGACAAATTGTGTAAATGATATAGAGTAACTTAGACATAATGGAAAAGAGGAGTAGATCTGATACGACAAAGAGAAATGACCCTTACAGACTGTCACAAAAAGATATTGTTGGCTGATACCTCATTTAACATCTTTATGAACATAAGTAGATTTAACAAACCAGTTGTAGATTTCTCCAACATGGAGCAAACTCAAACAGAAACATGTTGCAAGTTCAGAGCAGAGCTCCAGTCTTTAGCAAGCAAGCAAGTTAATTTCATCTTCAATAGACAGACTCAGAGCTTAACATAGCTGCAGAGTTGCAGAACCTAACATAGAGCCACACCTAGGCTACTTTTAGTTTCAGTTTCCAAACTATCCTTATTGGCTGATTTAGTTGCTATGCCTATTCATTGGCTGACCTTGTTGCCATGCTCTACTCCAGTTCATGAATATATTCTGACATGATACATGAAAGATAAGTAATGTGAAACATTAATAAACCTATTTTTAAAGAACTAGTCAGCCATAACACCCTGTGGAAAAAAAATTGTAGCAATGATTGTTAAGGAAACTGCAGATTTCCTTCTAGCAGAAATTCAATATATAATATTGAGGATTTGGTCAGCATGAAGACACTTACAATATTTTTTTTAATGAGGAATTCATATGTTCCCAATAAAAATGGTGTTGGAAGCAATATCCTTCTGTGTTCAGTTCCAAGCGGGGAAAAAGACACTGGATTCATGGAAGTTGCTTGGGAAGAAGGTTTAATGGTGGACTGGACAACATGCCTGGGAGCTCCTGGGCAAAAAGGGATGCTGAGAATCCCTTGGTTTCATACGCTCTGTTGGGCCCCACCTTAGTGTTTCCTGTTCTTGTGCAAGAAATGTATCCCATTGGCTATCAGACTCCCAGGGGCAGGGGTCTTAGCTAACTTCGTAGACTTTGTCTGGACCACATGGCTTCACCTGAGTGCTAGCTGATGCAATCTTCCCAGGCGTGGTAAAATAGGTAATCCTATCGTTTCCTGAGGGCCATGTCTTAATCCCATCATCCTGGAGCTGAAGGGGGCGCAGGGAGCTGCAGGAAGTTGCCGTCTATAAAACATGTTTCTCCTTTCCTTCATCCAGGGAAATATAATATTCTGCCTTTTTAATATTTCCCAGAATATTTCATTCCTCCAGGAAAGGGGTGGGTGCCAACAGTCTACAATATAAAGAACTAAAGTTACAGCAGGAATAAACATACCTAATTATATAGCAATATGGGATGGGAGTTTAAAATCTAAACCTAATATTTAAGCAATCTATATATATAAAATGTGTGTGTGTGTGTGTGTACGCACTCTCCAGCATAACTCTGAAACACCTCAAGCAATTTCAACCAAATGTGGTACACAGATGACTTACACTCTGGAAAAAAATACTGTGAGGGGTAGGACACCCCTAACACCCCTTGAGGGTGGGGTGCCTTAAAATGGCTACTAAGTGCCACATTTGAAGCCACTGATTTCTAATCTATATGATACAAAGAGCAAAACCAGAGGTTGAAATGCAAGGCAAAGAAGAACTTAGAGCAGGATATAGAAACACAAGTCTGAAGCAGGAGAACTGTTTCCAACAAAGAGCAAAAGGCACAAGAACATTTTTATATATAATCTGTGGGTCTAGCATAATTCATTGGGGCCAGATGGACATGAATGGGTAGACATGGCTGGTGGGTATGACTGGGTTGGTGTGGGTGGGTTAGTGTGGGTGGGTTGACATGGCTGGTGGTCAGAGGTCAGATAGCGACTGAGTGGGTGTCCCTGAATCTAGCAGAGGAATTAGCATGGACCGGTCAGTGCCAATGGGTTGCCCCTGCCAATTGGATGCTGAACAAGTCGCCCTAGCCCATTGGACATGGGGACAACTCAGCACTCCACCAGAAAAAACATCAGCCCCTAATGTACGAGTCCCCAGACTGCAGGCCCCACTGAACCTCCATCCACTGGCTGGGCCAACAGGACTCTCCATGCCTGACTCACCAGACACCCTGCTGCAATGGCAGGTGGGAGAGAAAGGGGCCTGCAACTAATAGGGCAGAATTCCCAGTGGGCAGTTTTGAGTGGCGTGGACTGGCAGCAGCAGGAGCAGCAGTGCTGATCTCCCGGGAGGGACCATCCTGCTGGCTATGAAGCCTATGGCAAGTAGCAGGCAGAGTGCAGGGGGTGGCAGGCTGGAACCGGAAAGGAAGGTGAGAGGTCCCTGGGTCCCACTACAGTTCAAAGTTTCTGCCAGCAGTGGGCAAAAGTAGGTGTCTCCCAGGAATGCCAACATCGGTGCCCAAGCGTCAACTGTGGCCCTCACCAGCCAGAAGAGCAGGAGACACACCTCTCCTTCTCTCCCTTTCCAATGTTCCCCCAAAGATGGCATGTCTCAACCTGATTGGCACATATGGTCGCCAAAATGCCAGTGAGGGCAACTCTTCTGCTGAGCACCAGAAGCAGTCATCAGCCCGTGGGAATTGGGGTTTGTCCCTAGCCCAGTCCTTCCAGATGGGGTGCTCCTACAGATCCTTTCTCTGAAGGAACTTCTGTAGCACTCATGGCCAAAATAGCCCCAGCAGCACAAAGAGGCAAGTGAGGAGGATGGTAGATTTCACTGAGTGCCACAATTTGTCTGCTTCCCTGCTCCACTTATGCAGGGAACAAGCCATGGGCTGAACCAATGGAACCTCCTTCTTCCCAGCAGGTAGCATCCCTTATTTTTCTGGACTGCTTTGTTCACAGTGGGAGTGGGGGTAGGGAAACAGGTTCCTGCAAAACCAAAAGGCTAAAAATATGTCATGTAGGGGAAATTCCATGTGTTGATAGACCATATGTGGTGACAGTGATGGCTGAACCAGAAGACTTCAAAACCAACCAGACCATTTGTTAACTCAATCTATCCAGCTGCCAACACATATACTGGTGCACTATGAAAGCGATCTGTAGGGTTCCTTGTTGGCAATTAATGTGGGGTTGAAATGGCTATAATAGAAAACTCTTCTGGCTTCAGCCAGTGCCACCATCAAGCACAACACCCTGGTGCCAAATTTGGGGTTGGGGTTATAAACTGGGAAGGGGGAGAGAAATAGTTTCTGGCATGTTAGAAGATGAGCGGTGGTGGATTTCAAAGATCAGTCATTGTGCATATCTGAATGCTTGGGCAGCGTTTATTACATTTATAGGGTTTTTACAAGAAGACAAAGGCAACATAGATACAGCATCTGGATTGGTGAATAGATGCCAAAGCTCCCAACCACATTGGTACAACCTCCCAACCAATCCTTAAGACTAGTGGTGATGTTAGTAAATGAGTCTGGAAAGTCCAAGACTTTTCACCTTCACCAAGATAAGAAATGAGATCATGCAAGTAGCCAAGAGGCTCTATATAGGTTTTAGACTGCAGTCTGCTGTTAGTGCTAGCGCCATCTATAGGATCTCAATAGCTACTACAAATTACTACTACAGCTGTCTTAATGAAGTAGGAGATCTGAAAATCCTGATAAATTGGAGTTCAAAGAATCCTATTTTCCCACATTTGAAACCTGTCTGCTGCTAGCCAAAAGCAATCAATAGGTCCTGGGCAGATCGCTCCCTCTGCTTCATCAGAGTGGCTGTAGCAGCTCCGGACATCATGCAAATAGATTTATTTATTTATTTAAATGCATATGCTTCCATCTCACTCTACAAAGTTATAGGCTGGGAAAGTATTATGTGAAGGTGTCCTTCAGGAAGTTAAAGAAATGATGTTGGGGAGATGTGTTTGTGTGTGTGTGTGTGTGCACACGTGCAAGACTCTATAAAAGAAGCAATACAGAGCAGCACAGTCGTTTGCAAGGAAAGACGCCATCAAGTGTTCATGTTGCATAAGTGGACCAACATGCTTTTTAAAAAAATTGATAAAAGGAGCAGCTTTGTTACATGCTCGCTTCCTCTCCCATGGGATATAATCTGAATGGACTTTAAGAATCCTGAGGAATTCCTACTGGCACGGTTCCTGGTGACAGTTGCAATTCATCCTCCTGCTTCTCTCCCCACCCTGTTCTATAATGTTCCTCCTCCATTTCCTTCAGAGTCATTTTTTGAAATGATTTCTGAAACCTCTTGAGGAGGGGAAAGCAGTGCAACTCATGCTAAATATATGTCGCTTGCTAAAGTGTTTTCCTTTTACTGATTCGCACTTTCTGTCTGCTTGATTTAACCATTTCTTTATTAAAATGTAAAAAGCAAGACCTTTTACAGAGCTGAGTCTAGGAGACTAATGCCTCTCTTCTACACTACTTTGGAAAAGGGAGGTCCATCTCAAAGAAGATTTAAGGTTATTATTTGTCAATTTGATTAGAGTCAAAGTGCCTAGCTGCAGCCCCAAAGAAACTCCTAACCTTGGGACTCGTTTCCCTGCATTGATCTGTGTAAGATTGGTTGAGATTACAGAGGTAGATTTAAGCATGCTGCCTCTTAAATTAGCAAAGGGTTCTGTCCATTTCAAAGATACAGCAACAGCAGCATTTACCTCTCTTACATCCAGAGAGTTCAAGGCACTCCACGGGCAACCTTAGGACAGATCCTGACCCTCCATGCAGCCCTTTCAGCCATGTCACTGCACTAACTATGGCTCTTCATTAAAAACCCTTTGAATCAAGTTCGATCTCTGGTGTTTACACATTGATAAAGTCCTGAACCTGATGTGACCACATGCTAAATACATTCAAGTTGTTTACCTGATAACAATTCTGGTTTGTCATAGTCTTATTATTCCAAGATATAGTTAGATTTGTTCTTTCTTCTGCTGTCATTGTCACTGTCACTGCCTGCCTACCTACCTCCCCCCTTGTGTGTGTGTGTGTGTGTGTCCATTTTAGCTTTGCCTAAATCAGCTTTCCAGTTTGAATGTTTGAGTATTTGTTCAATTTCCTGCCTGTTAAGTTTTCTCTTTTCTTTTGGGCTCTCTAAATCCCCAGTCTAATTGAGGAGCCAGAGAGTTGCCCTGTTGAAGTCATGAAGTCATATGAGCAACTGTTGTAAGTTCAAACCCTGCATCCACAAGAATTCTCTCAGCAGAAGCACAAGTCTCCCCAACCATGCCCAGCCCCACAGGGAATGATGTTGCTGTAAGCAAGCTTTGATCAGGGTCTCTCTGGGGAAATTCACATTTCCTTATCCCACACCAGAAGTGCCTGTTACTACAAATAGAACTTTCTTCATTTCTCCTTCTTCTGAAACGTTTAGCTCTACAACATAACAATAGAGCTTCAGTAGAGCCCAACACAACCGCAAGTGATGTTTGTACAAGCATAGCTTATACAAATTCTCGCTTATCTAAAATGAAACCCTTCCCCAACATTGTTTAGCACCACAGGGATTCAAACCAATAAACACACAGCTTCAACAAATACTCCTTCAGATGCAACAGACATCTTTCCACACCAGTTGCCAGAATCACAAGGAATAATATCAGTACAACCCTAGCTAACCTGTGCTGTCCCAGCCAGTCTATGGGAATTGGTTAGTTACTTAGGAATTGTGAGCTGTCCCTTTAAGGGAATGTATCAGGGTAAATGTAGTTAAAAGTATCCTGGGAAATGTAGTTCATGTCACGGGGCTACATCTGTAATCCTGATTGGTCATTAATTGACCCTCGAGGGCCATTCTTGCCTGCACTCATGGACTGATAACAGCTTTCTTTCTATCGCTATATGATGGGTTAGGAAAATAACCATATTTTACCTGAAATGCTGATATACAAAGGATTGGTCATTATAGAAGAGCTTCATCACAAATGTGAGTTATGAAGATAGCTGATGTACCAATAAATGTACTTGGTTATAGATGTTTTGTGGAATTATCTATCTGCATTTGCATAGCCACAAATCCACCTCATGAGACAGGACCCACCCTATGAGAATCCAGGGGGAGAACCCTCTAAGTCAATACCTTCCCCCAACTCAGCAAATGCTGAAGATTACTGGAGAAACTTGGCTGTACAGAGTAGGAAGATAAATTTGCACACCAATGGAGTTCACAGATTCTCTGACAAGCCAGGCAGCGAATATCTAGTTTGGAAGAAACCTTTCCTGTGCCCCATTCAGGCAGCACGCCTGAACCCTGATTAGATAATCAGACACTTGATAGCATGGCTAGGGCCACAGTCCTCCAACATACTGAGGGCAATTTTGCAATCCCACTTAGACAACCCAGCCGCTGCCCTATGGTTATCATGGAAAATAATGTATGGCGCTTCCGAGGACGTAGAAGCAACACTCTTGGACAGCCTCAACAGTTTTCCTAAAATTCCTATTGACAAGCCTCGCCGAATCATAGACCTCGCTAACATACTTGTCCAGCTGAGAACTGCACAATGGGATCCCAACTTACTGACATTCACCTGTCTCAATCACGTTGACACACAGAACAAAATTGTTTGAAAACTTCTGCAGGTGCTAATTGAAAAGTGGCTCCAGTTGACTGACACCTTCATGGCCAAGGGTCTCCACTGCTTTGTACCCTTCACACTTCTTGAAGAATTCATCTCCCACCAAGCTACAGTGTGCAACACATACCAAGCCCATGGACTCAGAGCTGTTAGTCCTCCAATACCATAAGATACAAAAGCAACCATATATCGCCCTCAGGCCCTATACATACTACCAGAGAAAGACCCTTCTTGGTTGCCCATGACACCAAGATCGACTCCTCCTCCACACATACTTGGGGAGAGACTTCATTCCATCCACCCCAAGTTAGATCTCCCACTACAAGGAGAAACCAGTTTTGTCCTACGCACAACACTCGTCACTCGCTGAATAGCTGCACTGGGTTTTCAGTGAAATCACTGTCCCAACGAAAAGAATTGCTGAGAGTACCAATACTGCCACAAGTGTTGCAAATCCAAACATTCGCCCAAATACTGCACAACCAAAGTGCAATATCACATCTGCAAAAGTGACCAACACCTGACTGCGTTGCATCCAGATGCCGAGCCACCACGGCACATACCTCATAACCCTCCTTTGGACAAGGAGCCTCAACGTAACACAGAAGCATGCAGGGCTCCTCGGCAGACTGATAAACCACAACCCAAACCACGCATGAATATAAACTGCACAATACTGTGCACTGACTCACCATCCCCTCATTTGTGTCTTTCCATCTGCTTCGCCAAAGTGTACCCTGAAGGATGCCCCGAAGACACCATGAAAATGTACGTATGGATGGACGCTCAAAGCACCTGCATCCTAGCCAGACCCGCATTCTTCGACCTCTTTGAGGTGCAACAGGCCAAACTTCCCTTCACTGTATCAATGTGCCATGGACCAAAAAGCACAGCGGGGAGGAGAGCTACTGGACTTTGCATAGAGTCATTAGATGGAAGTACCCAATTCCCACTACCACCCGTATTTGAATGCGATGGCATACTGAACGACCGCAGTCAGATTGCAACACCTGAGGTCATAAGTAGCATGCCTCACCTACAGCACCTTGCTCATCGCTTTCCTGCTCTAGATCCTGAGGCTGATATCCTACCCTTGCTGGGAAATAATGCCCCACACGCCTTTCTCTTCTCTGAGTCAGTTGGCGGTCCCGTAGACGGCCCAGTGGCCATCAAATCTCCATTAGGATGGGGGATCGTAGGAATTGTCAGTGATGCCCAGATGCAGTCTCCAACCCTGGCAAATACCTTAGCACCATCCATTCCACCTGCCTTCTGACGCCCTTTAGCACCCCCAAAAACAAGAATGAAGTTCCAGTCTCAAAGGTCACCACCGATCAGTACACATTCGCTACAACATCCTAAATGGCTGCCAACAACCAAAGGACATCCACTAAGACATTCTACACAGGCATATGCCTCTGCAATACCCTTTCCAACAGCTTCCCGACGCCCTTTGACACCGTAGAACAAGAGTACCATTCCAACCTTAGGAGGCCACCAGACGCGACCTCCAAATTTTCACCTTTGCCACAAGTGTACCTGTCAACCCTAAAAAGGCATCAGAGGTGACCAGCAGACTTTCACCTTTGCCACCAAGAGTACCTGTACACCCTAAAAGGCCACCAGGGGTGACCAGCAGACTTGCACCAAGAGGCCGAACTTGAAGATTGAACCCCAAGTTTTGCATGTTTTGCTTTGTTTGATACTTTATTAATGTTTACCCTAGTTATATAGCTAACTGTTGATCTTAGTTATATAGTTATATGTTATTCAGTTAGTATTACTGTTTACTGCTTATCTTAGTTTATAGTTAATTTTTTTCCTCTTCTTTTAATAGTGGAATTTACAATTCCAGGTGGGGAGTGTGCTGTCCCAGCCAGTCTATGGGAATTGGTTAGTTACTTAGGAATTGTGAGCTGTCCCCTTAACGGAATGCATCATGGTAAATGTAGTTAAAGGTATCCTGGGAAATGTAGTTCATGTCATGTGGCTACATCTGTAATCCTGATTGGTCACTAAATTGACCCTGGAGGGGTTGAGGGAGGTTTCTGTTGAGGTAATTCCCCATTAGGAGAATGAGCGCATACAGGGAGATGTATTTGAGAGTAGTGTTTGAATAATACACACACAGCAGTAAATGTAGGTTTTTACTTCCAGAAACTTTTAAGCAAAGTTCAAGATAAGCAGTCCAAAGTCATTCACAGGTAAGATCAGTCAGTTTTCAGTCCAAGGATAATCCAATAACAAAGTCCAGTGTCAAAAACGGTTCAGTATCAGACTTACATCAAATCGAAGAATATTATTCAATAAGGAAAAATGTATTCTCTTAAAGAGGCAGTATTAAAATGTCTATCCTGGTTTATATATTTCCAACCTAAATCACTGTTAGGTGACTTACATTCCTAACAGTTTCCCTCCATTCTTGCCTGCACTCATGGATTGATTTCTTTCTATTGCTACGTGATGGGTTAGCAAAATAACCATTTTTTACCTGCAATGCTGATATACAAAGGATTGGTCATTATAGAAGAGCTTTGTCACAAATGTGAGTTATGAAGATACCTGATGTACCAATAAATGTACTTTGTTATGGATGTTTTGTGAAATTATCTATCTGCAACTGCACAGCCACAAATCCACTTCATGAGACAGGACAGAAAATAATCCCTGGACTCAGTTGGGACAGGCAGGCCTTCAACGGTCCATAGCCCTCCATTACCAACAAGTAATGTTATCCTGACTACTAATTTAGAAATGAGTAGCAGCACTGGAGCCATACACTTCAGCATATCAATGTGAGGCATTCCTACTAATTCTATTTCTGTCACAAGTGCCACACCTATCAAAGTACAGCAGCAACCAAGATTACTAGCAGAACTTCCACTAGCCCAACTACTAGTGCAAAGAGCACCAGCAGAACTACCACACCTGGTAAGCCCCAATTTCATTTTGATTCATATCTTTTAGTTTTCCAAAATCAAGAGGGTTTTCGTCTATTCCCATGATGAGATTAGTGTAATCCTCAGTCTTAAGTACAGCCTGGATTTTCATTTTTCTTTTTTAATTTTTAAGGAATGGGTATAATTGAGAGTAGATGGTTCTCTGGCAATCTGTCCAAAATCACGTCAACATATAGACCATTCATTTCTAAATGTGCTTCTAAACAGTATCATAGACTAAGCATAAGAGACAATTCTCCCTCATAGTTTTAACATTTCTATTGTGGAGAGAATATGGTGGCCTCCCAGTACAATAACTTCTTCCTTGTATCTCTTACTATTTGACATGTTGGGTAGAGTAGCTGTTAGTAACAATTCAGCAACATTTGAAGGGCCACAGGAAGTACTCAGCTCTTCTACCAGGTTGACGGGATAGACACCTTCCTTAGAAAATATCTGCCTTGCATCAGGATTCCAGAACAACACAACAGCACTGAATGTTCACAGACTTTAGTTTGTGTAGATTATTATTGCCTGTTCATAGGAGAATGGTTTTCATCTTATTTTGCCAAATTTTGGCTAAAACCCAGGTGGAGGCCTGGTATACAGAATTCCTTCTCCTATCAGGTATTCGGACAATATCTGAAAAGAGCTACTGGCAAATCAGAAGTAGTTCCCCAATATAAAGTACAAAATGCAGAATAACAGACTTGGAAGGAACCTTGAAGATCTTTTAGTCCAACCCTCTGCTCAAGGGGAGACCCTATACCATTTTAAACAAATGGCTGTCCAGTCTCTTTTTATAAGCCTCCAGTGATGGAGCACCCAGAAGTTCTGAAGACAAGCCGTTTCACTGGTTGATTGTTCTCACTGTCAGGAAAGTTCTTCTTTTTAGATGGCTTATCTCCTTGGTTAGTTGCCATCCATTGCTTCGTATTTGTCTTCTGATGCCTTGGAAAATAGATTGAACTCCTCTTCTTTGTGGCAGCCCCCAATATAAACATTGCTTGTATTCAATGATGATCATGAAACATACAATAATTAGATCAAGGGTTGAAGTTCCAGGTGAAACCACACTCAGTCATGAGGTTTAGCTGGTGGCTCTGGGTTAAAAAAAGTTGAATGGGAGAAAGCCACATATGCCATGAGCTTGTTGGAGGAAGGAACGTTAGAAGCTTATGTTCTAAATTCTTATCAATAAACAAATTGGTGGCTCAGTAGATATATTTCCTTCAATGTTCTCCTAGGAAAGGCAGCATTATTGTGGTCCATGAAGTCAACTTCCAAACCAGAAAAACAAGTAATTTTTCCATGATTAAGAAGGAAAGGAAAATTATTGGAAATTCAGTGAAGCAGAAATTGTAAAAGTATTAGTTCTATCTATGAATGTAATGACCCTTCAAGTAGGTAAATTTTCATCCTGAAATAGAGATAATAATCCTGTACTACCTGCTGGGATAGTGCAGAGGACATTGCAATTTCAATATCCAATTGTATAGCTATTGTAATATTTATATTACAATTGCTGTGTCATAGCACCACCTTCTGGACAACTTGGATAGAAAAGACTGAAACAATGACATGAATGCTTCCAGCTCAAGTTTATTTACTCAGAATGATACCATGTAGATAACACTGAAGGCCACTGAGAGAAAATTAGGAGGTTTACACTGTACCAGTGTAGGTTGGTCATTCACAAAGGCAGCCGAAGCAATCTCAATACTAGAACCTGGGCGATCCCCTAATTCAAATGACTGTAGATACCAGTTTCATCCAAGTAGTTCATGCCATAATTCATCTGACTCTGTAAACCCTTGTTGAAAGGGAAAAAATCCAGTTCCAGTTCCAAGTGGGAATAAAATCGAGGCTGATTGGAAAGAAAGATCCTGTTTATTGGAGAAGAGAGCCAACACACACACACACACAGAGAGAGAGAGAGAGAGAGAGAGAGAATGTGCGACAGCTGACAAAATGGAGTTGAGAGTGGGTGGGTTTTTATACCTTCTTTGGCCTTTGTATTTGAGATTCCTGTTCCTGTGCTAGAACATGCCCTTTAATATTCTAAATGGAAGCTCAGGAAAGATGTTGTTGCTATAAACAAGAGACAAGAAAGATGATGAGTATGAAAGGGATTCAGGAAACCGTGTGTTAATGGGGAGAGCAAAGGCAAGGAGAAAATGGGTGCAGTGAGGATCAGTTATGGCTGATGGAACAGGGGAAGCACACCTACAGCTTCCAATTCTCTCTAAATACATCTTCAGTAATAGCCATAAAAGGCCAGTTAACTTATCCTCTAAGATAATATATAGCAAAACATTATAGATTTGGTAAACTTTCAAATTGTGCTTCAATAGCAGCTAAAAGGGAAAAATATTACATTGCTATGCCTAATTATGAATTCAAGCTGTTTTTAAACAATAGGCTATTAATAAAGGGAGCAAGAGAAAAGACTGATGTTACTTGGTTTTGATTATGATTGCAAAGTTGCAAGTCAGGACAAGTGCAGGAATATATTTTATGGGCAGACATATAAATGTGATTAATAAATTAATAAATAAGCATGATGATTTTAAAAAGTTGGTAACAAAAAACATAATGCACAGAAAACAATCCTAAACAATGAACTGTTGATTGCAGTAATAGAATATACATCTTTTTCCAAATGTATTACAAGGGTCATTGTGACTCCTCTAATGGTCTCTCTCTCTGTCGCCACCCCAGCAAAGAATTGCAACAAGCGAGCATCAAAAGATACTATTTTTTTTAAAAAAAAGTCTTGTAAATTCATTATGCCTTTTACACCTGGAGTTCCTGCATTATATATCAAAGACAAAAGGTCGTAATAGGGGAAGCAAATTAGATATCTTCATTCTGATGGGTCTCTTTGAATAACTGTTTTCAGTAAGAAGGAGTACCTTTGATTAATGTTTCTGTTTCTTTGAAAGAGACAAGCAAGAATGTGGATTCTGGTAACAAGGCTCTATATTCTGATAAGAACTGGTTCAAAGTACTACTATTTTGGATAGGACACAGTAAGAACCTTACTGTGATTTATGACTAACAACCAGGGGTGGGATACTATAGGTTCACACCTATTCGCTGGTATCGGTTGTTAACATTCTAAGAGGTTCGGAGAACCGGTTGTTAGAAGAAATTCCTGGCCTAATCCTGTAACGAAGGCAGGAAGGAAACATTCTGGTGTTGCTTACAGAAACATGCCTCTCCGTTAACCCTTATCACATTCTTGGCAGGACTAGACTTCCTGTCTCTGGAACTTCTCTGGAGTTTTATTCCCCTCCTTTGCTGGTACTTTGGTTATGTGAAGTGACCAAAGTTACAATGGCACTGAAAAAAGTGACGTATGACCAATTTTCACACTTACGACAGTTGAAGCATCCCCACAGTCATGAGAGGCCAGGCGAGGAGATGCGTGCCTCGATATAAGTGATATTGAGTTGGCCATGCCCATCCAGTCACATGACCACCAAGCCATGCCCACCAACTAAGCCATGACCACAGAACCAGTTGTTAAAAAATTTGAATCCCACCCCTGCTAACAACTCCACCTTGGGTAAATCAACATCACTCTGAATGGTTGCTTCTGTTCAGAGATTGCATCATATTGGATTACAGATCTACTGGTCACTTTCAAATGGGATAATACAATGCATTGTTCCATAATGTATTGTGGTACAATATCTTTTTAAAAGAAAGTGTAACAGTGCTTGAGAATGTTGTGTATGCAGAATGTCCCAGGTACAGCATCCAGATTAATTTGATAGAAGAAGTGGGATGAATAATAAACAAATCAAATAAATCAAACTGGAAAGATTTCTGCCTGGAAATCCGTAACAGCTGGGTTCTGCATCTCAGTTAAAGTGAAAGAAATAACGTATTTGCATTTTAAAAATATTTTCAATACAATGTGTAATTAGATGGAAAGCCAAGCAATGTAAGATATTATGGGGTGGTATATAAGTCTAAGTGCTAAGTCCCTACATTGTAAAAAAGATGTTGAGACAAAGATGATGAAGGGACTGGAGGTTAAAACATATAAAGAACAATTGCTGAAATTGGGTATGTCCAGTTTAATGAAAAGCACGACTAGGGGTGACATGATAGCAATATTCCAACATCTAGGGGTTGTCATAAAGAAAAGGGAATCAACATATTTTCCAAAGCACCTGAAGACAGGACAAGAAGCAATGGATGGGAACTAATCAAGGAGAGAAGCAACCTAGAATTGAGGAGAAATTTACTGACAGTTAGAACAATTAATCAATACAATGACTTGCATCCAGAAGTTGTGGGTGCTCCAACACTGGAAATTTTTAAGAAGAGATTGGACAACCATCTATCTGAAATGGTAGGGTTTCCTGACTAAGCACAGGGTTGGACTAGAAGACCTCCAATGTCCCTTCCAACTCTTATTTTTTTATTCTGTAATTGCTATCTCTGGTTCCAATGATGAAAACTAAGTTCCTACTCCCACTGAGCTAATTTGATGGGAAAGTATTTCTACAGACAGAATATTTTCCATTCATTTATTTTGCCTATCAAATGACATTTTCAACTGGGAAGTGGAATTAAGCTTAAGGGTTTCTGATTGCTATTATCAACACGATAGAATCTGAGCCCTTTTGTTTTTTTCACATAAGACAATAGGGCCATTTATGTTAATTATTCCCGTTATATTAATGTTGGGTAGGGAGGATAAAAGCTATCCAATTTCTATAATTACAGAAAATGACAGTATATAAAAATGACAGTATGCTTATCATGAAAATATGACCTAAATCCTAAATTTTCTCTGCTCTTCTATTTGATATATATATTAGTATCTATCTGAGCAGCCAGTTGGAGAAAAACATACAAATCCAGATAATTTACAATCTACGCTGTAAATCCAATACATCACTCTGTGGTAACCCTTGTTATTGTATGTCAGAAATACTTACTATAAACAACATACTTGAAATCTCTATATTCTATTTTGCCTGATTTTATGGTATAGTATAACAAAGTGGACTTTGGCCATACCAGTAATAGACATCCTCGAGTAATAGGCTATACATTAATTTTAAAATGTATTCTTTTTACATTCTGTTCAGTGAAAAGTTTGCTTATACACTGTATCCTATTACTGTATCCTACTACTGATCCTATTCCTTTCAGCACCCAGTCCGTGATTTACTGGTTGTTCAATGTGCAGATTAAGCTGATTTAGATGGACCCCAGATATTTCAATTGCTCTTCCCAGTTTTTATTATTTCTTACTGCTCTGCAGACAGTGTTTTTCTTGTATTTTAGACTCCTGGGAAGTGGAGTCTAAAAGAGAGAAAGAAGAGTCTGTGCTTGAGGGTTCTGATTGTGATAGGAAGGTTTAATACAGAACGCGTTCACAGACAATCTCCCGGGAGTTTCGCTATTGGAACAACCGCGCGACTGCAAAAACAAACAAACCAGCCTGTGACTAATATTGCTACAGAGAGTTTTTTGCAGATAAGGTTCAATGAAACCTTAATACCCACTCTGCGTTCGTTTGGTTGGTTGTTCTTTTTTGCTTTAAATGCAGGCGGGAAACCTCTCGCCAAATTACAGAACAGAGAGAACAAGAGTATACAGAAAGAAATAACACTTAGAAAACGTTCCGGCGCTCCCAACCATTTAAATTCATCAGCCGCTTGACTGCAAGCTGACAAGCCGGGTGCTGAAAAGGCTTGCGAGTGTCGAGCACTTCTCCTCCAAAACAAATCGCAAACAAACACTTTCAGCCCAAACTTAAAACAACCCAAACCGGAAGCTTCTACACTGTATAGTTCTATTGACTCGTCCTGGGGTTGCATTTTTCTTGGAGCCCTTTGAAGAGCTTCCTCCAAACAGGAAAGGAAGTGGAATTATTTGTAGGACGGACCAGAAGTTAGTCCTCTAAGGCGGAGGTTCCGTTCGGTCTCAGCGGCGATGATGAGTTTCGAGTGGCCCTGGCAGTACAGTTTCCCGCCATTCTTTACGTGAGTCCCTGGTTTTCCCCGTCCTACGTGTCCCCGAGATTAAGGAACTCGTTCTTTTCTACGAAGCACGGTGTGGGGTGCACGTGTTGGGAGGTGCCCCATCGGAGCCCTCGTTCCCGTAGAAAGTCTCCCTCTTGACCTGCTTTGAGCGAAGCGAGACGATCCACGACTGTTGCTTCTGGTCTTCTCCCGAGAAAAAGGTCACCGGGTTTCGCTCCGGGTGATGGTTGTTTGTTTGTGTGTGTTTGTGTGAGTGATTTTCCCCCTTCCCCGCCCCAAACTGCCGGAGTGTTTAAATTACGAGGTTTCCGGAGGAAAGTTTGTACCGTGCAATAATAAATCAGCTCACCGAAGGAACTCCCCCGCCTTGTAGCTGATCTATAACTCAAAGTAGCATAACCAGCTAGCGATGAGAGGTATTGGGAGTTCAACAAGACATCAAGTTTCCAATCCATGTATTAATAAATGCATAAAGACAGAAATATTAATTTGATTAACACAATCCACTTTTTCTGTAATCTAGTTTAAAACAAAATTAAGATATGACCTGGTTTGTCTATGGTTGTTAATGTCTTCTATGTAGTGCATTTCATAGGAAATATCCCCCCCCCCCCCCCCCCCCAAAAAACACCACTCCTTTTCCCAAAGATCTGAACTTGAAATAGTCAAGTGGAAAAAAGATGGAATGAAAAGACAAAGGATCGTATGGGATATATTGGGGAAATGCAACTGTGAGTACTTAAACATGGCTAGTGTTGGGAGTAAGAATACTAGATTATGTTAAAGATTTTGAAGAAATTTTGATTTCAAGGAAACATTTAAAGAAATCGAAAGGTGTTGCTAACATTTTTAAGAAGAGGGTTTTAGGCATAGAAGATCACAAAGAAGGGATGGAGCTGTGATTAGAAGGTAAGAGATTTGGAAGAATATGGTTTGTATAGTGAGAAAAACTGCATAAAATAAGACAGGAGGAAAGCCATGGAATTTTAAATATGAAAGCAAATAATGGATTTGAATTAGAACTCCATTTTGGGATTTTGAGGGACTGCCTTTGATCTCAGTTAATGAAAGTTTGATAGCAAAACTTTGAATACAGCAGTGAAGATTGAGATGTACTCAAGAGAGGAGAGTTGTGGGAAATGGAGGTGAATATAGCAAGAACCAAAGTTTTAGTTGAGAGGAAGGAGCATATATTTTCTAAGGAGAAGAAATACCGGTAAACAGATCTCTCTCCTGCTAGTATTTCCCTACTGTCTTGTGTCTTCCACATAGTAGATAGAATTTGAGTTATATTATGATGCAGAAATACTATCGGGAAAGAGGGTAATAATCTAGGGAGAATATAAAATAATTGTTGTAGGATATAGATCATAGGATCCGTGATGCTGTCATTGTCTGCCAAATAAATAGTAGAAGGGAAGAACGTGAAGTTGTGATAAAGAATCAGCTACCTGGGATATTAGAAAGATTAAGCTACCTGGGCACTGATTATGTTAACTTTAGACATTTCATTGACCAAAGGTAGACCATCATGAAAAAAAAAAGCAGAAAAAAAGGAATGATGAAGTAGCAAAAAATTATTTGAGAAAAAAAGGGCATTGGGGCTTAAAACAAAAGATAAAAATAAAGGAAAGGGAACTGGAGACAAAAGGGAACTGGAAACAAAATCCAGAGAACAAGAACATTTTTAGAGCAGAAGAGATAAGAAAAACAGATAAAAATTATAAGTTCTTTGAATTCAGCACCTGCTTCCAATAGATACTAAATTAGAGAAATCTTTTATCACTATTCTTTGATAGCCACAAACAATCAGTTAGGGAAACAGTAAAACCCTTCCAAAAGGAAGTACATAAAATACTTCTTGCTCACCTGAACTGATAACACCAATGGTTGCTGACACGTTTTACTTTTTTTATGTGAAGGATATTTTCTAGGTGGCTTTGTTGTATTATTTCCAGTCACACTACTGGATCTATGATAATACATGGGTGATAATGGCTGCAGAAATGTCAGTATTTTAGGCAACATGCATATAAAAACTGGGTTGGTTAAATTATTTGACTCTGGACAATCTCATTAAAATTGTAAAGCAAATTGGTAGTTTTATGGAAGTTTGAAAAATCATAAAGAATGTATAGCTTTGTTGGCAATCAACTCTATGAGAATTTAAAATAACTGAACAAATTTTGATGATTTCTTGTATTTTATTCAGATCTTTAGTCAATTTTAGCTATTTTCTTTTCAGTAAAGGGTCAAAACTTGGGGTATGATTCTGGAAGTTCTATTTCTTGATTCTGATTTGGCAGTTAAAATTACTGAGCTTCTGAGATGTCAGCTTCTTTTACATCTGTTTCCTTTTTGTGTTTTAGGTTGCAGCCCAATGTGGATACAAGGCAAAAACAGCTGACAGCATGGTGTTCCTTAGTGCTCTCATATTGCCGCCTCAACAAGCTTTATACTATGACTGTTCCAGAGGCTCAAGAGAGCCCACTTTTCAACAATTGGAAATTGCAACGTATCCTTCCTCTACTATTGTGAGTCTATCTGACCAGCCTTGGTGATGTGACAAAAACTTCTGGTGATAAAAGAATTGGCCTCTTTGTTAGTGAAAAGTTCAAGTTTGAAGCAAAATGAGCTTGTAGCATTAACTGTGTATGCTATTGGTGCGGTCCTAGATATAGGGTTACATGATTTGTAAAAAGTGCATAGAATAGACCCGCCTTATAAAAATTCTGTTTTTTAGGTAAACCATTTTACTTCACCTTAAGTTAGGATGCAAGGTGTGGGTTTTTTTGGTTCTGCTGAGGAAAGTAAGTTCTTGATTTCTAAAGATTTTTTGATTTTAATCTTATTTTAAAATGCCATTTTTCTGCTCTGAAGTCACATGATATTGATATTGATTTCCCTGAAGGTGTGTTAAAAACAAAATGCTCAGGTGATGCTTACTGTTGGCAAGATATTGGTGGTTTGGAAAAGAAACATTATACAATTACACAGAATACCTCCATTTGATGAAGAATTTTGTATATCAATTTTTCTATAATTTAGTTTTAGTTTAACTGTCACTGTAAAAAGTATAACAGCTTTACAATGTTCACTAGAAAATCATTTTCCACTACAGTGCTTTCATATTTGGTTTTGTAAGGTAATTGATTACCAAATTTTCTGATGTTCCTGTAATTTTTAAAATAAACTTTTTCTAATAGGAATTTTCCATAGAATTTTAGGTAATAATTTTATTCCTATCAAAATCCTATATCATGAAGTTTAATTGCAACTGCTGCCAGCTTGTTATTATGCTTATATAGTCAAAACTCTGGGCTGCATAAATATCCTGTTCATTCCTCCTAGTTCTATGACCAAATACTACTCATGGTTATTAGCTGCATGGTACAATTGATGGGATGATTACAGTATGTGCTGCATCACAAGGTGATTTGATTGTTTGAGGCTACATAATGCTGCATTAACATCTTGAACATTGCAATCCCAAATCTTGAATTACTTTTGAGTTAAGTAGTTTATCACATTTTATTCTGTGCTTAGTATTTTCTTAACTATGGAACAGGAAAACTCTCACTGGAATCCATCCTTGTTGTGTTAGAGGAGCTCAGGAAAAAAGGTAGGTTTGAGAGTAACATGCCTCTAAACAAATATAATTAACTGGAGATGTACATATCTCCTTTATTTAATTAAGATTAACATCAAAGTAGGTATGACAAGACATTCAGCATTAAGAGACTCAATACAGACTTACCTAGAAGTAAATCGGGCTGCTGGGATGGCTAGAACTGAATCCATTCTGTTAAAAAATGTTTTTAACAGACACTGATAATAGAGATATTTATGTTTCATTCTAGGAAATCTTGAGTGGCTTGACAAGAACAAGTCTAGCTTTCTTATCCTGTGGCGATGTCCAGAAGAATGGGGCAAGCTAATTTACCAATGGGTAAGAGCAATACTTTTGGGGGTAACAATACAAAATTAATTAAGCTTTGGTAGAAAATAGTTTTGTAAAGATATGTTAAAACAGTTCCTTTCTCTCTTCCCAGAATTTGAATTTCAGCAGGAGCCCACAGTTCTTTTTTATCATATCTCCACCATGACAACACAAATGTTTTCTGCCTTTTGTCATATTTTTAAATGAAAATTTAGATGACCAGGGTGTGGAATTCTTGGAACAAGTTTGTGCAGCTTTGAAAGTACAAAATACCCGTAATCATAACAGGCAAACTTTATATTATTTTTCATGAATAGCTTTGTATATCTTGAATATTATCTCATTTTTAATGTTAAACCTATTTGTCAAGTTGTTAATCATTTCACAGGAAATTTGTCTCTGAGTCTATTTCATAATGCTAAAGTTTATCTTTTAAAGCAGTACATGGATAGGAATCCAAAAAGCAGATCAAAAGCTTTTATCTACCTGAGTCTGTCTAGATGAGATTGAGGTCTGAAATTCTTCTCCCAAAGCCATGACTTTCAGAAGTTAGACTGCTGACTGATGAGGGGCGGAGAGGAGGCTTTTTTTACTGATGTTGCCAACTCTACAATGGTTTTCTCAGGCGGCTTTCTTGCACTTGGCCTTTTCAGTTGCTTTGATTGTTTTTCAGTTTTTTGGGCTATTTTTATTAGCTAGATGTAATACTCTATTTCTTACAAATACTAGTTATATATTTTTATGTTTTATTTATATTTAAGTGTTGTGAAAATGCTTAGCAGGAAAAAAGTTTGGAATATAAAACTCATAATGATATCAAAGATCAGGTGTTGCATTTCTCCACCTGCTCCTTCCCCATTTCCAGGTTTTGAAGAATGGATTGACAAACTCGGTTTTCACACTCTATGAGTTATCTAATGGCGAGGATACAGAGGAAGAAGGTAACTTTCATCTGGTACATTTCCCATTATAGTAATATATAGCAGTGTCAAAAGAGAGATAACTTGTTTGTTTTTCTTTGTGTCATTTTTAATCCAGAGAACTGCCTTGCTCTCCACAGTCTTCCCCTGCTGAATTTTTGAAAGTTATTTTAAGTTTCTTGTATTAAATTGAAGAGAGATAAACAGTTTTCAAAACTGCAGAGCATATGCTTCATATTTTCTAAATGTGATTGGATTTTAATTCTTACAAACTGGATTCATGCCCAGAATATTTCTCTGATTAATTTGTTTCCATTTATCAATGAAACGGCAGGGCGTAGGGGTCATTATTTCAGATCAATAAGCATGCCTTTAATCTGGTTCCATTGGTGCTATGCTAAGTAATGAAAAAAGAAAGACAATTTGAGGACTATCTTAAAATTTCTAAGCTAAAAAATAGGGTTACTTATGAAGCAGTGCGAAGGCTCTTCTGGCAACAGCGGCCTTCTGCCCTTAGAGCAGAAAATGAGTCTAGGTGGACTCTGGTGTTCCTTTTCTATACTTTGTATAAAACATTCTTATGCCAAAGCAACAAGATAGCTTACAGACTGTGGTTGGAAAATAAATTCGCATAGTGGTGAATATCTCATGTGGTTGGAAAGCAAATTCTTTAGCCTAAATATTAAATAACTGAATTGGTTATGCTGTCCTAAATTGGGGCAGTGAGCCTTAGAAAGGCAAGAATATCTCAGCATGAGTGAAGAAAACTTTTGTGAACTTTGTCTGGCATTGCTCATACAATATCAAGCCTTTCTTGATAATGTTAAACATTAGATATTTAAAAAAAATTATTTGAGTATTGCATTCCAGTATTGCAGGGACCAGGGTGTTGTATTTATAACATGCAAATTCAGAGCTCTAGCAAGGTACCTTTTCTGCATTCTCTGTATTGCTAGATAAGTTGCCACCAGTTCTGTCCCCAACCAAATTTTTGTATTGTCCTGTATATAAATCATGGGTGACTTTCTCTCAACCAAGGATGTTTTATTCTCTTCTAGAATTCCATGGTTTGGAAGAATTAGTACTTCTCCGAGCTCTGCAGGCTTTACAACAGGAGCATAAGGCTGAAATATTCACTCTGAATGATGGGCGGGGCGTCAAATTCTTCTAATGCGGATTCTGCTTTGGCTTCCTAGTATGACTGTACAAAGGTGTTCTGGGTTTAAGAGCTTCTCTCTGCTCTGGTTTCCTTGCATTGAAGGTTGAAACAACAAATTGTATCTTGATGACTCAGCGTTTGACTCCATTTTCTTCTCTCTGCAGCTTCTGCCTCTTATTGCATTATGACAATTTGAATAGATTTATGGAGGAATCAGAATGTTCTTTGTACCAATATGACACAAAACAACTATTGGCTCTTGAGTTTGGCTTCCAAATTGAAGCAGACAATAAACCCTGCTCCTTGCAGCAATGATTTGGGGATTATTTGGGGGATCAAAAATGCAGTACTCTCTCCAGTTGGGCAGAAAGCCACATAGACTGTGCTATCCACAGCAGAATGGGGTGTTAAAGACTTTGGACAAATTAAACTATACTGTGTTTACAGAAAAGTCATCTGTGTTGGCTTATCTCTGTGTGTGCTTTTCTCACACCAAGGGGGTCTTCAATTCTTCCCTCCCATCCCCATCCCCAGGCTATTGTTAGTTCATATTAGGGCTAAGTGGAGGTCAGCTGCCTCCTTGTGGGGTTTAACAATGTTGTTTTTCCAGAAACAAAAAACTGAGTGAACCATATTTCTTCATTTTTGATATTTATGAAGAAGAGAGGGCAATCCATTATCCAGAAGTAACTATTCGATTTGGTTTCATCCTTCCGTACTCAGCATTTTGTCCAGAAGTTGGGCATTTCCCCTAGATTTTTTAGCATCAATTTTTTAGCAAATTTATTAAGAAATATTTCATTTGAATCACATAAAATTAAGCCAAGAAAACTGTATTGAAAAACTTTCTTCTGCTAAATCAAATTGGGCGGGGGGGGGGATTTTATTCTTCAGATATTTTTGTGCAATTCTTGGGATCACTTTGCAGTGGCTGCAACTTTTAGGAATATATTTGATATGTTTCTTAGATCAGGGTATGATACAAAGGATCAGTAGGATTGCAAAATGAACTTATTTTCAAGAGTTTGTCTTACTTATGCTCAAAACGGAATTAGTTGTATTTTCCCTAGGCTGCCTATGGATAACAGCATTAAGTAGCGATTAGGAAAATAACTAACTGACAGACTATAGTGAAGGTAGTATTTGATGAACCTCTAGATTTGTCAAAAGATTATTATTTGAATTTCATGGACCCTTCCTTGACCTAAAGGGTTCGGTTGATAGATAGGACATCTCACCAAATAAGGAAGAATATTGAGAATTAGTCAATTAGAGAATTAGTTAGTCAAGCATGACTTTCTAGTATGGAATTCAGAGCTCATGCAGATGGAAAGAGATCGATTCACAAAGCAAGGTCTTGGTCGTTACCTTTAAAAGCCTACATGGCATGGATCCAGGTATCTGAGGAGTCATGTTTCCCTGATGGGACAAGTCTGCTCCACTTGTGTCAGCAGAACAGGCCTGCTACTGATCACATCTGCTAACATTGAAGCAGGCAGGATCAAGGAGAAGAGCTTTTTCTGCTGTGGTCCCATCCCTTCTCTTTTGGCCTTCTGGAAGGATATCAAAACCTGGCTTTGCCAGCTGGCCTGAGGCCCTGAGAGTGGGGCACTCACTGCTGGAGGTGGCTGAGGGGTAAGAAGATCTCATTCCTGTCCCATTTGGCTCTTACATAAGACACAGTTCTTAATATTTTTATGTTGATTCATTTTAAGCTTTTAATTATTTTTTCACTTGTTCAATAATTTGTAAGCTGCCCAGAGTCACCTTGTAGGGGAACTGGACAGCATAAAAATTTAATGAATAATAAATGGTAAATTATAGCATATATTGTCACATAGATTGTGTTCAAATTACATTTTGGTCTTAGAAGAATGTAGGTTGCTTAAATCTACATTCTTCTAAAAGTTGACTAGCAAAGCAAATATGGAAAAGTTTACTTGATCAGATTTTCTATCACAAGCTCAAAATGTAATTGTGTTAGTGGCATGGAATAGAAGTGCACATTTCGACTGGCATGCGGGGGGCGGGGGGGGATGTTTTATAAGAAGTTTACTTCTTGAAAACCAAGTAGCACATGATAGAAAACTGCTCCAAGACAAGAAAGTTTCTTCCTCGGGCAATGGCCTTTTGAACCTTGGCCCTTTGCTACCATGTCCTTAGATAACATCCATGAATGTTGAGAAAGAGAATTGTAAACAGGGGCCTCTTATCTATCTTAGATGCTTACCTCTTATTCACATCATAAAAGATTCATCTTTCTGGCAAACCTTTAAGTCTGTAACTATGGAGCCCTAGTCTGTTTATCCACAAAAGCTTTGAAAGAGGGCAAAAAAGAGAAAATTGTAACAAAAACATTGCTGCTTAGAGAAGAGATAACTGGCTTTCATAGTTCAAAAGAGCTATCCTGGCTATTTGGTATATTGTTGTCTCTGCTCTGCTACATTACATCAGATCTCTTCCTTCAAACATACATTTCAGCCAATACTGTATGGTAGAGTTCCGATTCATCATATCACTTTCTTATTTGTTGGGAACATAAATGAGAAGAGGCTTTTGTGCTAAATTACCAGAGTTTCCTAATCTTTATATGGTTATTGAAAATAGAGAGATGCAAGGACAGGCTGTTCTTTGGACCCGCTGAATATTGAGAATATACCCATAGATTATTAGAACTAGATTAATATAACAATTTCTTATTTCCAAAACAAGTTTCTCTGGTGTTTTTTTTACTTTAAACTAGAATATGATGTTAGAGCATGTAACCTATTTTTCATGAAAAGCTATAGTACTATATTATGACAATAATAATTTGAATACTAACATCCTTAGATCTTAAAAATAAAGCTTCCTTAATTTCTGCCATCTTGATGTTTTTGAGAGGAGTTTTTAAAAGGGGAGAATTAATCTTGCCTCTTTCATTTATAATAATTGCCTTGTGAATTTGAAAAAATGTGCTTTAATCAGATAAACTTCTGGTGGCATTCACAAGGGTTAGGCAAAGGAGGATCAGACACATGAAAGTTTGCTGCAGCACTGTATTGCAAGGCCTGTCCCTTTTTGTGAATGTGTCGCAACAACACACAACCAAAAGGAGCAGGGCATGCCTAAAGCAACAGCAAAAGTTTCCCTCAGAAAGCATCATAAATTCCATGCAGAGATGGAACATCTTCAGGAATCTGATCCATCACAGCCCTTTGAAAACCCTTATAAAAAGGAGGGAGGGAATAAAACAGGCAAGTATAACAGATAACTTTTCTTTTTTTCTTTTTTTTTGTAAATCTAGAAACTACAAAAATACCCAGAGAATATATGATGATGATGATGGTGGTTCAAATATAATTAAAATTAATAAATGAAGTATGGTATTATTTTAATCCTTTGGATAATTACTCTGGCCTGCAGGGTGACTGACTGTAAAAATGTCTTCAAATCAGCTGTCCATCCTTTCAAGAAATACATTTGCATGGAACACAAAGACAAATCCTCATGCAATTCTTTCTAGCATTGTGATGTTCTAAGCTTTTGAATGAATTTATGCATCTTACCCATTTATCCATTTGCTTTTTTACTGAAACACACTAAGTATAATTTAACCAGGACAGGCATACTTGGGTTGCAAAATTGTATTATTGTACCATTAAATGGAAATAAAATCTGACTAGATTTCTGCTTCCATCTAGTGGTTGTCTTGATTTTGCAGTTCAGATATGGTAGTCCTACATTTAATATTTACTACTCCATGTTACAGCATTCTTTACTGAACATGCTTGAAATGACTAGCAAACATAACTGTTTATCGACTTCCTTTCTTTTAGTCAATATTCTGTTATACTGCTGGGTGAATTTTTCTATTCCTTCTCCCTGCTCTCAAAAACAATTTGAAAAACCGTTATGGACTGATTTAAAGACCTTAAAAACTGATATAAGGGAAGATAATACTTCCACTTTTTAATTTCAAAGAACAACTTATAGGATGAGAACAAAATGAAGCCATCAAAGCTAATAATTACAGGATTACAAGCTAGTGAATGCTCTGTCATGCTTAATGTAACCCATACAGCAGGGTTTTTTTTGTTAAGAAACTTAGTTCCAGAAATTTATGTTTAGACAATATAGGTAGGGTTGGTTTAGCAATCATTAACTAGGACTAGCAATTTAGTCATCAAGCAAAGCAGTCACTAAGTGAAAATGCAACTGTGCTTATGATCTTAAGCTTTCCTTTGCTTTACAGATCTGTGAAGATTGCTCAAAAAGTTACTTTTTCATAATGCTGTAACTAGTTAAACAAGGACTACCTCTAATAAATTGTGATGTGACTTAGTGCATAGGTTCTCAAATTATATGTTGGAATCTTCTGGGAGAATCATGTACAACTTAGAAGAGAGTTCCAACTTTTTAAAAATGTTGGCTCAGACATGGGTGTCATGCCCAGATTTCAAAGTATCACTAACTACAATGGAATAATTAGTAATCATGGGATGTTGCCCAAATTAATTTATCATCATAAGGGATCATAGTATTGCAAAATTTGAGAATACTGAGATTGTTTTTAGACAAGGTCAGTAATAGCTTTTATTACTATTAACCTCAGTAATAATTTACTAAGCAAATTATCTGGCAATTTTATTAAATTGCTGTGAAATTTAGCACTCCACTGGCATTTAGATTTCAAATATTATAAAATCAGGTAAAATACATTTATTTAGTTTCTGAATGCTTTCATCTGGCATCAAATAGATATAAGATGGTTTTTCAGGTTTGAAGAAGACACACTGTTCATCTTGGACATAAAGGTACCTTTGTAGTTTTAGTTTGGAAGTACAGAATAGTTCGATGGGGACATAAGAAATCCATTGTTGCAGTAACAATGTTTTTCTGTGATGCTATTCATGGTTTGTATTAATTTTTGGCAGCACCTGTCTTCAAACTCAGTGGAGGCTTCATAGTGTATCATCACAGGTGATCAGCAGTTGCAGATTCTAGTTCTCTTAGCTGAATGTCACAGTGAAGTACAATTTTTTTTCATAGCATATTGGTAGCATTGGCATGGTCTGTTTAAGCAGCTCTTTCCAGACTTCAATATACTATAGAGTAACAGACAAGGAATGCAATGGTCATCCGTTCTAATGATATTTCCCAGCCACCTCATCTGGGCTTTGATAATCGGGGATACAATGCTGATGGACCATGTACGATCCAAGACCTTCAGATTGGGGACATGCCAACAAATGCCAAGGATGGAGCAAAAAGCACATTTCTCTCTGCTTTAGAGAAATTTCTATAGTTGTTTGATTGCCTTGTTTACAGAATTCAGGATTTACATCCATATAGGAAAAAAGGGATAACCACAGCTCTGTAGACATTCAGCTTTGTGAATATACAGCTGTGTTGTTTGAGCACTCATGTATATATCCATCCTGGCTGCCCTTGCTAATCCTGGAGTCAATTTCTTTGTCCAAAGACCCATCGCTCAGGATGATGCTTCCCAAATAGTTGAAACTGTTTACATTTGTCAGCTGAATGTCGTTGGCAGTGATTTTGGAATTTGGAACGGGCCAATAAAGTCTTGTTCAAACTAATAAGCCAAAGAGCATAGAATCACCTGAAAATTTGTTCAATATTACAAAGGTCACTGTCTTTGCATCTGGAGTGCAAAGTCATCAGCAAAGAGGTTTTCCTGAGTAACTACCATATATAAAGGACTTTGTTCAAGCATCAAGGGTCAGAGAGCTGTCCAGTTGGTACCTAAAGGAGCTCTTCAGATCCTGGATAGCATATGATAACATCCAAGCAAAGAACAAATTGAATAGGCCTGGGTCTAGCATACAACCCTGTTTTATCCCATGAAATGGAAAGTACAGCTGATTTATCACCATGCAAAGAACCTGTCCATTCTGTCATGAACCAACTTCATGAATTTCTTCACCCATCCATAATGGCTCAGCATGACCCAGAGAACCTCCCTGTTTACAGGGGCAAATGCCTTTGAAAGGTCAATGAAAACAAAGTAAAAAGGTTGGTTCTAGTTAATGTACTTCTGAATTTACTTTATGGGAAATAACATTGCAAATATCCAATCTGCCAAAAGCCACCCACACCTCTGGGAAGTTCCTTTCTGAAAAAGTGTTCATGCCTATGATGGACATCAATGAGATACATCTGTTGTTTCTGTAATCTGATTTGCTTCTTATTTTTGATAGCCACATTGAGGGGATTAGAGTGCCATCCTGCCCTGTTGCTTATTTAAATTCATCTATGCTTTATTTCAGTAGAGGAAGGCATATCTAGAGCACCCAAGACTTGGCAGCTGAAGAATCTGCCATAAGACAGTTTGATCAACTGTGGATGGCCTATGGGGAAGGTCAAAAAATATTTAATCCATTGGTTTTTTGGTTTTTCTTGGTCCTAAATGCTTTCATCTGACTTCAAATATAGTCAATAAAATACTTGCACAACATTATAGCAGTTCAACCAATAGCTTAAGATTCACAACTCAAAAACAGCAGACAATTGCATAAATAGTCAAAAATATTACTTTCTCTATTTAAATCATAGTTCTTCAACTGATTATACTGTCTGTATCACCATTTGCAGCTTTCGTTGTGGGGAAAAAATGGGGTGAAATAGGCCAACCCATCTATTGGTTCTGAGGAGATGGCAACAACTGGTGACAGAAACTACTTTTGTAGAATACAGTTAGTGAGTAGGGGCCAAAGTTTGCTAAAATGATTTAGAGAATGAACCTCCTGCAGAAATGTTTAACAATTTGCAATGCTGCAATCATATGATCTTATCCCATATCCCAATTAGTCCAGCTTTCTATAGCAATGTGGCATAGAGTTGGATAATAAATGAGGAAGTATACTAGTGGACAATTCATGGAGCAGGAGAAAAACCTTCAAAAGCAGGCTTTTGGTGTCAATACTGGAAAGCCAATTATAGAATAAATGTATAGGATTCCAATCAAATTCTGGTCTCTGCATTTTACATCAATGGAATATTTAAATATATCCCAATAGAGAATGAACTAGGTATGATTTAAATGTGTCTGATACTTTTTCCAAGTAAAGATTTAATGGTATGCCAAAAGGAGCTGTGCACATATGCTTCTGACCATTGCTTTTATTGATCACATCTGTCATCTGATGGTGCTTCCAAAATGTGTGACTTCAGGCCCAAGGAAATAAAAACATTTCAAAATAGGGAGCAGTCAGTCAGTTTGTCAGATCATTATACTTACTGGTATTTTCAAAGTCCATATGGGAGGGGTGCTTATTTGTAGATGGTTCCTGAATTGTTTTAAATTTCCCCAAGGGCTGAGATAGGATTAGGTTGGAGATTGGAATTAGTGATGCTGGCTGCACTGAAGGAGATAGTTTCTGGTACCAGTTTTTTGTTTTTATTTGTAATGCTTTTTGTTATTTTTTGTTTGTATGATGTTTGGTTTTATACAACTGTTATGAGCCACCCCAATTGTATTTCTTAAAAATGGGCAGCCAGTTGTTTGCCATCTCCTCAAAACCAATAGATGGGTTGGCCTATTTCATCCCCATATAAATAAATAAAATTCTTCTGAATCTGGCCTGAGATGGAATACTAGTTTCCCAGTCTTGTTCCTGACAGCATTTCCAGAACTGAGATTAACGGCTGTTGCCAACTGGATTCTTTTCAATTCCCATGACATGAGAATCTCTGGATGGATGGCTGAATTAGCATACAAAAAATATTAAACAGGAGTTTCCTGGAGGCAGAGAAGAAAGTACTGGGACCAAGCTGTTGTGGATACAGCATCAAATATGTTGTTGCTCCACCAACATCAGAATACATCTAATACATCAGAACTGAAGAAGGCATTTCAAACAGGTATTATATTGAGACAGGTACTGAAGAGAACATAAGCTAATTATATTTATATTCACTGAATCTCATTAGTTACAGAATGGTTGTTGTCCTGCCTTCTGGTTTATTGAAGAATCAAACTATATGAAATGTAGCAAATTAAATACACTTAATACACAATTTAGAAAATTTTTCAAAAATCATTTGAAAGCATCCATTTTTCATAAACTATTCAGAAGTGCCAAATTCAAGCACAGTGGCTGAGACTTAGGATGGAATAACCATGGATTTCAAATCTCCTCTCCCAGAATTTCTTTGATTCTTCATGCTAATTCATCTCCTGCCTGGAATAGTGCATTGATAGCTCCTATGGTTGTCACCATCTTCAAGGGAGATGTAGTCATGTTGGTGTGTAGGAGAGATAATATTCTTGCAGCTGCTTCATCTTTTAATAAGTAACAAATCCAAGAAGTATAAGAATTTCAGTAGTATAACTTTCCAACTGTATAGTATACTGTATAGGTGTGATAGTTATTGAGCGCTTTCCTTCCTTGAAAAGTAGACTAATTTTAGCAATGATAAATAGTTAAGTATTTAAGGAGAAGATAAGTATAAAAACCCTTATTATCTAACAGTTATATTGTATAAAAATATGAAGAGTAAATTCCAAAGCTGCCCTGATGATAAAACATATAAAAGAACGTGCCATCATTTAAACAGACCACAAGATGGCGATGGTTTGCTGTATTTTATTTATTTATTTATTTAAAAATTGAAATGGCCAACAGCTCACTCAGTGACTCCTAGTGGTTTGGAAGAGTAAACATCCAATATAAAAACAATAAAAACATAATAAGCAAAACTGTTCACTCTTTACCCATAGGCTGTTAAAAAGCAGATTAGTCAAATTAATACTATCAATTACTGAATTTGATATCTTTATACACAGCATAATAAATGGATAAGAAGCTGAGGTTAAACATTCTATAATGTGGAGGTAAGTAGGTTCTTTCAAATTAACAGGACTGATATTTAACAATCTGAGCCTAAGTTCATACATGGATAAGTAACATAATGTGCAATTTAAGTCTTTCATGAATTATAAAAATGTATAGAAAAATATACACAATATTAATTTCATATATGTAATATTCTGTATTCTGCCTTAAATCCATCTAAAGTTATGCTGATTATGATATCAGGAACATTAGATTTGTGTTAAGTGTTAATATTCAAATTTTGCAATCAAATTAATGACAAACATTTCTTGCAGAGAAATTCTTCTGTGACTATACACAAATCTAATGTTCTTGATATCATAATCAGC
>NW_020769457.1:71152-105538 GCF_900518735.1 Pseudonaja textilis
GGTGTTATGTCCCTGGAACTTGCCAAAGTCCCCACCCAGGTCCGTTCCCGCTGCGGGGGCGTTTGCTGCCCCTCATTGGCTGGCCTCCCTCGACAGCCGGCTATAAAAGCCAGCTGCAGGGTCCGGCCAGCCGTTGATCGTTGAGAGCCTGCTCCAGGCAGGGCTAACACGTTCAGTCCTTTATTGCTCCAATAAAGTCTTGTTGCACCCAAGCCCTGGTCTAGCCTCTCATTGCTCAACTACAACAGATGTCATACTACAATACAACTTGAAAATTTGGTGATGCTTCCTAGAGCTAAAGTATGGGGTGTGGGAGAGGGAGGCAGTTAATCCAACTATACAGATGTTCAGAAGCAGATTCTTCAAAGGTTTGACTTGTTATAGCTGAAGCTTCTTATAGAAATCAAATTTCTAGCCAAGTTCTTGTGACCCTTAGGCCCTCCCTGTTTCTTCCTCGAGTTTAGTTCCTCCTCTTACACTGTGAGAACAGCATTGGCTTGGGCAGCATTTGAGGTGGGTCTTCTTATTCTTTTTACCAAACAAGAGCTCCCTCCTTCCATATCTTACTGACCTTGAGCAGTAAATCTTTAACATGCACTCAAGGTCCTTGCGTGTCTTTCCAACACGCCCTGGCTTAGCCCTGCCTTTGGGCTTTGCATTCCTGCCAAAATCACCTCCTCCATCTGCCCTTGCTCTCTTTGACTGAAATTCTAATTCTTAATTAAACAACCTGCCTTATGAGGAAACAGCCGATAGAGGATAAGATAAAGGGGCTCACAACCATCTTTTATTTCAATCCTATTTATTCCTCCTATTTTGAGAGTTTCCCAAGTTTATTTTTTCTCAGTCTTCTAATTTTGTATAAATGATAGTATTTCTCTATTTTTAATCTTCCAGGTACTGGTACATTTAATAAATATTTGCTAAATCTACAGCCACTTCATATGAAATTCAACTCTACAGTTGCACTGCTCCTGCCTCCTTGCTATTAAGTTCTTACCTCGCTTGCAGACAGAAAGACTGCAAAACCTTCCCTTCTTAACCACAAGCACAAGAAGGAGGCGTACACACACACACACACACACACACATTCACACACATACAGAGAGAGAACTTCTCAGCAAAAGCAGCAGTTCGCTTCCTCTTGCACACAGATACTCATGAAAATAAGAATGGTCTCACACTGGATAGCAGGCTGGAGAGATGAGTAGGTTTCTAATCTATTTTTCATACATTACTGATAGGTTTATGTTTAGTTATTGCGCTTATTCTGTTTTTAATATATTTCAAAGAGGAGAGATGTGGAACCTTTTGCATAGCGAAACAGGTGTGAATCCAGTTACAAACCACATTTATCCTCTAGCTGTGCGATGAAAGCTGATTTCGTTGGGGTGGGGTTTTGGCATAGAACTTTCCTGCCCTTTGGGGTAAGGCTGTTAAAAACTCCTCTGCCAATCCACTTTCCTGATAGATCTGAAGAATTGGCTAGCAGGAGGGCTGCAAAACAATGAAAAAGGCCCCATTTAGCTTTAGAGGAGCCTATTTTGTGTAATGAAGTCACATCTACAGCTGTGGTTGTTGATTATTCTACAAGATGAGTAGAAAAAGGGCTGTGGTGGAAGAGATATCATTGACAGTCCTTATCAGAAAGTTGCACACCCGAAAGAAAGACAGGACAACTTTATGAACCTCTTCATCTCCTTTCAACCTCTTGATAAATTACAGGACGATTGCAGATTAAGCCTGGAGGTTTTTCCCCCCACAAAATAAGCTGTAACAAGGTAATTAATTTTTTATTAAGATGTATAGTTAGAGACCAAACACAAACTTGGAGGAGGTATGTAATGGATTTGATTAGTACTGATGGAAGCAGTCCATCTGCAAAGATCAAAAACCAAATGGTTCAGCCATTTAGAGGTTCTTTCCATTTGGAAGACACAAGGGATCATTGTGCACAGGACCTCCAATGCATTCAGAAAACATTCACACCCCCTTTGACAATTTTGTTATGCTGCAGCCTGATTTTACAGTTGTTGAAATTCATTTTTTCCCTCATTAATCTACATTGAGTACCCTTTAATGACAAAGGAAAAACAGAGTTTTAGAAATGTCTGTAAATTTATGTTTAAAACACTCTGAAATATCACACTGGCATAAGTAAGTATTCAGACCCTTCACCCAGTTGTTGAAGCACCTTTGGCAGCAATTACAGTCTACAGTCCTTTGGGGTATGACATGACAAGCTTTGCACACCTGGATTGAGAGATTTTCTGCCATTCTTCCTTGCAAATCCTCTCAAGCTCAGTCAGGTTGGATAGCAACCGTTGGCGGACAGCCATTTTCAAATCCCTCCAGATAGGGTTCAAGTCAGGGCTCTGTCTGGTCCACTCTAGGATAGTCACAGAGTTGTCCCTAAGCCACTCCTGTGTTGTCTTGGCTGTGTGCTTAGGATTCTTGTCATGCTGGAAAGTGAACCTTCAGTCCAGTCTGAAGTCCTGAGAGCCACGGAACAGATTTTCATTGAGGATATTCCTGTACTTTGCTCCATTTGGCTTTCCCTCAGTCCTGACCAGTCTCCCAGTCCCTGCTTCTGCAAAAAAAGAAAAAAACCCACAGCATGACATTACCATCACTATACTTCACTGTTGGGATGGTATTAGGCATGTGGTGAGCAGTGCTTAGTTTCCTCCAGATGTAACATTTAAAATTGAGGCCAAACAGTTCAATCTTGTTTTCATCAGACCAGAGAATCTTGTTCCTCACAGTCTCAGAGTCCTTCAGGGTTTTTTTTTTTTTTGCAAGCTCCAAGTGGGCCTTCATGTGTTTTGTACTGAGAAGAGGCTTTCGTCTAGCCCAGGGGTGCCAAATTGGATTTCAAGGACTGGATCATCATTGTAGTTCTTCTCCATGGGCTGGCAGGGATGGGGGTGGGAGGCGGGGAGAGACAGGATGGGCATCTCCTGCAGTATCCTGCAGGTCAAAATGAGGAGCGGGAGGTGCCTCATTTTCAGCCTCCATGGCCTCCTGCATCACTTTCTCAGCTGAAAATGGGCCCAAATGAAGCCCTGTGAGGGTCTTCCTCATGGCTGTTTTTGGCCTCCCTGGCCTCCAGCAATACTCTCCTGGCCATAAACAGGCTGCACCAAAGCCCCACAATGATTGTCCTTCTGGAAATCTGTCCCGTCTCCACACATAATCTTTGGAGCTCAGATTGACCATCAGGTTTTTGGTCACCTCTCTTATTCAGGCCCTTCTCCCCCACTTCCTCAGTTTGACCAGGTGTCCAGCTCTTAGAAGAGTCCTTATTGTGGCAAACTTCTTCCCGTTGAGAATTATGAAAGCCACTTTCCCCTTCAGTGCAGCAGAAATAATTCTATCTCAGCTCTGCAGGCAGTTCCTTTGACCTTCAAGGCTTTTGCTCTGCTATATTCATTGTCAGCTGTGAGGCCTTCTATAGAGAAGTATGTGCCTTTCCAAATCATGCCCAATCAATTTAATTTACCACAGGTGGACTCCAATCAAGGTTTAGAAATATGTCAGCAATAATCAAGGCACCAGAGTTAAATTTTACTGATTTTTACAAAGGGTCTGAATACTTATGCCAATGTGATATTTCAGTTTTTTCTTTTTAATAAATTTCCAGACATTTCTAAAATTCTGTTTTCTGTCATTATGTGGCATTGAGTGTAGATTAGTGAGAAAAAATAATTTTCAAAAACTGCAGCATAACAGAATTAACAAACGAAGGGGTCTGAATATTTTTTGAATGCACTATACATATGTACAGATAATAATTCTCATTTGTTGGAAAGAAAACAAGTGCTTCATTTAGAAACCATTCAGTTACAATGGTGATGAAAGAGTAACTTTACAATCAATCTCACTTTTATGATCTTTGCAAATTTATAAACCAAAGGAAATCTGAAGTAAGAAAATAAGTACCATTGCTGCCTTACTTTGCAATTATTTGCTTAATGACCAGGTTGCCTGTCCTAATTGTGACTGTTAAATGAGGATTTACTGTATAATAATTCCTCTGTGTTAAAATCTTTCTTCTGTTGGTGGTTGGTTGGTTTTGGAAGAAGGTATAATATATTCTGACACTAATAAAGTAGGTATGCAGAATATTGCAGGAACCAAAAGAAAAATCATGGCTTTTTAAAGATGCTCCATTTATTATGAGATTAACTTGAAGACCCAATAGCCAAGTTGTTTATGAAACATCTTTCTCCGTTACATATCAAGGATATTGTATGCTACTTTTTTCTTTTTTGTTGCCTTATTTTTTTAGGGCTTAGTTTTTACTGGATTTCACTGAGAGTTTTAATATAGTTCAGAGATGTTTTATTTTGTTTATGTAAGGGCTTTTAATAGAAGGGTCATTAATAATTCTCTTGTGGAATTTGTGTGTGAACATGCATAGTTTAAAATGAGGTGTTATCGTGATAGGGTATTTTCAACAGGCAATATTTACATTTTCCTCTTGTGTGGACATACATTTCACGAGGGAAAAGTGATAACATTTTAGATCCTGGCTTGATCTTCCACAAATGAAAGAACATCTTTGATCTCAATTAAGTCTCTAGTGACAGAATATGAGAAGATTTTTTTTTTTTTGCTAATTATATACCCGGTTCCCCTCTACCACTAGACCACTTAATCTTTTGGCACAAATTCTTAGGAGACAAATAGTGCTAAAGGGGTAAGATGGGATTAGCCAACATTTCCTTAGCCTTTCAAACCCAGAAGTATCCTATTTCACAGATCTGTCCTACATAATTTGTGAATTTGTGCCTGTGTAATTTAAACAGGTCAATAAATAGATTTTAAAATCTGTTGCTTAAAATAGTTGTTTTCCTTTCAGTAAGTGACAGAATTGTCAAATTGTTTTTCTGGATAAAATGATCCACATTGGCCCACAAGCACTTGAATTTGAGATCATGTCATTTGAAATAAATATGTATTTCCTAAAGAAGAGTCCTGGATTTATTTTTTGAAACCATTGGTGTATTAATTAATGCACTAATCTTTATTGTTTTTACTATTGTAGTACTGTCTACGTGATCTAATTTTCCCACTGCCAGAACAATCTGCTATAGAATAAATACATAGAAAGTTATGATGTACATCAGGATGCTGAGTCACAGAGTACTAAAAAAAAGTTCTGTTATGCAATAGTAACAGAAACCAAGTGTGACTCTATATTTTCTACAAATCTGTAGCTGTCAGCCCTGTTCTAGTTGGCTTTCTAGAAAAGAAAGACGCTTGACTCCATCAGAAGGTTACAAGACTCTTTTACTAGAGACAACTGGATGCAGCAAAAACAAGGCCAGGTCTAAAGAAAACCCACACAAACTGTTACCTTATTTCAAACCCTTAGCCCTCTCTTTGACCAGTTCACCAGAGTCCATCAGGGTGGTAGCTGAATGTTATAAGAACAGGATACTTTGAGAAGTAGTAACATTCCATTCCCAGGTCCTGGGCACCCAAAAGTCCTTGAAATGGACAGATGAAACTGGTTCATACTTCCGCTTCCTATTCATGCTGGTCTTTCCCTTTTTTCCCCCCTTTTTTCAAACAGCATTTTTAGCCACAAACACACCCAATTCCCCTCCCGCTCAAGATTGTGGCACACTGCAGTACAAGTGATGTGGAAGGCAGCCTGACAGTAGCTGTGTTAATTCCTTCCGTATTTGGTTAACACTTTCCTAATCTCTTTATGGCTCTGGCTCTGGCATGACTTTAAATTAGGAAATACTACTTTCTTGTTAAGAAATAAACATTGTGTCCTCCTGAACAAGGATTTATTTTAATATTGTTATTGCATTATTTTTCATTCTGCTATTATAATTTAAAACATTACTATCTCTTTATATTTGCATAGTTCAGTGCTATCAATGCCAGTTTATAAACTAATATTAAAAATTCAGACCTGAAATAGCAAAGAAAATGGTGATATAATGGCAATCAAAATTTCCCTATCTCACCTCCCCTAGGGGAGAAAAACCCTAAACAAGTGTTTAAAGTATCATAAAATTGCAAGCATGCGTCCCCAAACTGATATTAATGAGAAAATGATTGAGATAGGATCTCACAAATAAAGTTATGACTAGAAGCCATCACAGATTTGTTAAAAACAGATCATGCCAAACCAATCTTATTTCATTCTTTGACAAAGTGACTAAATTAGTAGGTCAGCGAAATGCTGTGGACATAGTATATTTAGATTACAGTAAGGCATTCAACAAAATAGACCACAACCAACATTTTGATAAGCTATAAATATGTGTGATAGACAGCATTACAACTAGATGATTTGTAATTGGCTGACAAATCATACTCAACAAGTAGTCCTTAATGGTGCTACATCTCCATGGAAGGAAGGAAACAGTGAGATACCACAAAATTCCATCTCAGGATGATGACTTAAATATGAGCCAGCAGTATGCAGCAGCAGCCAAAAAAAGTTAATACAATTCTTATTTATAAACAGTCATAGAATCGAAATCACATGAAGTATTAGTACCGCTTTATAAAACCTTAGTAAGACCACACCTGGAATACTGCATCCGGTTTTGGTCACCACATTACAAAAAAGATGTTGAGACTTTGGGAAAAGTGCATAAAAGAGCAACTAAGTTGATTAAAGGCGTGGAACTGGGTATGGCTAGTCTAGAAAAAAAGGAGTAGCAGTGATGATGACATTAATGTTCCATATTTGAGGAACTGCCACAAAGAAGGAGTCAACATATGTTCCAAAGCACCTAAGGGCAGGACAAGAAGCAATAGAAGGAAACTAATCAAGGACCTTGGAGTACTCATCTCAAAGTGCTAGAGCCCACTGTAACTGCATAGCCAAAAAGGCATTAAGAGTTGTTAATCTAATCCTACATAGCTTCTTCTCTGGTAATATCACACTACTAACTAGAGCATACAAAACATTTGCTAGACCTGTACTTGAATACAGCTCATCAGTCTGGAACCCATATCATGTATCTGATATTAACACAATTGAAAAAGTTCAGAAATATTTCACAAGAAGAGTTCTCCACTCCTCTACTCATTGCAGAATACCTTATGCCACCAGACTTGAAACTCTAGACCTAGAAAACCTAGAACTACGTCGCCTCTGGTCCGATCTAATTATAGTATATAAAATCATACATTGCAATGTCCTACCTGCAAATGAATACTTCAGCTTCAATCATAGCAATACAAGAGCACACAATAGATACAAACTCAAGGTAAACCGCACCAAACTTGACTGCAGGAAATACGACTTCAGCAACAGAGTGGTCAATGTTTGGAATACTCTACCTGACTCTGTGGTTTCTTCCCCAAACCTCAAAAACTTTAACCTTAGACTGTCTACTATTGACCTCACCCCATTCCTAAGAGGCCTGTAGGGGGTGTGCATAAGCGCACCAATCGTGCCTACCGTCCCTGTCCTATTGTTTTCTATTTCTCTTATAAGTATCTATCTCATGTATTCAAAACTATATTTATTCTTATACCTGTATCTTGTAAGCCATTGACAAATTAAATAAATACTAAATACTAAACCTGGAATTAAGGAGAAACTTCCAAGAGAATAATTAAATCAATGAAACAGCTTCCCCACAGAAGTTATAGGTGCTTCATCACTGGAGATTTCTAAGAGGAGATTGGACAGTCACTTGTTTGAAATGGTATAGAATTTCCTGCTTGAGGAGGGGATTGGAATATAAGACCTCTAAGGTCCTTTCCAGCTTTATTCTAAATGGAAACATTCCAAGATATTCAAGGATTTTCTGCTTAATATCAGTTTCCAGCATCTGAGATTGTTGAAATGTCCAAGAAGGCCTCTAAAACATTAACTCATTTACTTTGCAGCCCTGTATGGGATAAAAAGTCTCCTTCAAGTTTTTATGCTATAACCCATTCACATTTTCAAAATTTCATCACAAATTTTTTGAACTGCACCAAAAAACAAATTGGCACTAGTGTAATGATTTGGTGAAAGAGTTCTTTGCTACATTTGTAGCTTCCATATATTTTTCAAAGACAGCTTCGTGGAAAGTGTATTACCCTAGCCCAGGCTTGATGTAAGTAGAATTTACAAATTTGTGCTTTCCAGAAATGAATATTGTTAATGCAACAGCACTGTAGATAATGCCAAAGGTACTTGAGTTTATTTATTTAATGATATTTATAAGGCACTGCTGGCTACAGCTAAGATTACATGTTGGCTTCAGGAAAATCCCTGAACTAGTTGCCTGGATTTTTAAGAAACTACTCATTCTGTGTTGGTTAGCTTTACATTTATGATCATCTTTAACTCTATTCAGGCAGTATCTCCACAGGTAGGACTGAAATATCACTATATGAGCAGCATCTTACCTCCCTATATAATACTGGTGATGTATCTTCATGAAAACAATGCAATTATCTCTGGGAAATAAATTTGCATATATATATTATGATTTCAACATTAGGTTAATTTTTCAACAATTTTTATCTCATATGCAGCCCCCCTCCGAGCTCTGTTTTCACTGGCAGAAGGCCATGCCCACCTCCATCCCAGTCACGCCCACCTGGGCCTCCAATGTCAAACACGACCCTGATGTGGCTCTCAATGAAATTGAGTTTGACACCTCTGGTCTAGACCCTAAAACTTGAGTCTAAAACCATCTCTTTCCTCTGTTTAAAAAAAAAGGATTCACAAAACTTCTTTAGCATTTTGTCAAAGAATGGCATATTAGAAACTAGTTCAATATTTTAAAAAGACTTCACATGTGCACTTAAATATACACACCAACTTTTCTTAATTTTACCTGTTAAGTAGGATTAAAGAAAGTTGGTGTGCATATTTGGGTGCACATATTCAGTCTCTTTAAAATTTCTGGGAACTACATTTTCTGCAGGAAGATTTGTATCATTCTTGCTAGTCAGTCAGCTAGCCAGGATATATAAAGGTCACGTACAGATTTAGTTCACAAATGCCTACATCCCCAAATTTATTTGATTGGACAAGCAGAGAACATATATAAATAAATAATTGTTTAATTTTAAAGATTTTTTAAAGTGGTTTTAGAAGTACTTTCCATAGAATAAAAGACAAATAAAAAGGAAGGAAAGGAAAAAAATGCAAGAAATGAAAAAAGAGTAGAAAAAAGCCAAGGTTAAGTAAATGACTTCTGACCTTCTTTTCAACAGATGGTTACAGTCTTATAATAACTCCTCCCTTTAGATATTATACAAGTCCCTTCAGCTGCTCATTTAACTCATATCTTTCTAATTCTTTAAATCCATAAATGATCATGTCATTTCTTTCTTTTTTCAGCAAAAAAAATCTATACAAGGTTTCTAGTCAAATCAGTTGTCGTTGTTTTGAAAGTAGTGCAAGGTTCATTATGAAGAAAACTGCAGTTGCAGATGAGATCCTCTCCTTGGCTTTACTGGACAAAGTTTACTACTTTGTTTAGAGAAGTTAAATATTGAGTACCACTAATGAGAAAAGTGCATTGTTCCTATTCAATGCACTGAAAAAAAAATCCTTCCAGACTCCAGCCTTTTATTCTGCATCTGCAAAGATGGGAACTCTCCATTTCCCATGAAGGAAATCTGCCCTGCATGTGCACAAGGATAATTCACATGTTCTTTGTTGGAAACCAGTTCTAGAATTGAACTCAGATTAAGCCCAGAAGGTATTTATTAGCATATATTACCACCGCATTTCCTATAAAATACAGTGCCAGTCCCATTTTAAAGGCAAATGGGATGGGCTCATTACCTTGAGGCTGTCTCTGCACTTCAAACAGATTAACTCCTGTTCACTTCAGAAGTCTTAGGAAAGGGAGCTGATTTTGGGGGGCGGGGGTTGCCTGTGATTTCTGGCATCATCTTCAGAAGAGAGGGAGAGAAAACTATGAGGGCATATAGAAATACAAAATAACTTAGGCAGGCAGCAGTTCTTAAAGAAATCTTCTTTACCTTTAACGGTACATACACATGAACGAAACAAGATACTGAAAAACTATAAGCAACTTATATCTATAATTAAACATTAACAAATCCAGATCAATCTGCCTGACATCAATATCTGGAAAAATCCTGGAAAAGATGATCAATCAATGCACAGAAACAATTAAGATGATTACTAGAAATCAGCATGGGTTTGTCAAAAATAGATCATTCCAGACAAAACTTGCTGCTTTCATTGGCAAAGTAATTAAATTAGTGGACATAGTTTATTTAGGTTTCAGTAAGGCATTTGACAAAGTGGACCACAGCCTACTGGGTTTTTTTCCAAAAAATTTTTTATTTTTAACAACAAACATAAACATACATAAACAATAAAACAACAAAACCTTTTTTCAATTATACAGTATGTCGGTTGGTATACATTTCTTGTGCACAATATCTATAGTCTTTTCCTCTTAGATTTACATTCATATTGCATTAATCAACTTTCCATGTCATATTATATTATTGCATCATCATTAGACTTTCAAATCCACATTTAGAGCAAATCTCAGTTCTTGCTAATTTTAATTCATCTTATAATTTATTCCAAAACAATCAATTGTAAAATATCATTGCTATTATACTTCAATTTCTTACTTTTCTATCTAACCATTGGTAAAATAAATCCCGTATCTTATAATACTCTTTTTCTTCTTGCTCTCTAATTGCTAATGTTAATCTACTCATTTTTGTACATTCCATTATTTTCTTAATCACCTCCTCCTCTATCGGAATTTTATCATTTTTCCAATTTTGAGCAAATACAATTCTAGCTGCAGTTAAAACATTAATAACCAAGTATGTCAATTCTCTATTATAACCTTCAGGTAAAATTCTCAATAAAAATGTCTCTGGTTTTAAAACTATATGCTGTTTTGTCATTTTTTCCAGCCACGTGTATATTTTATACCAATATCTTTTAGCTTCCACACATGTCCATCACATATGGTAATATGATCCAGGTATCTGATGACATTTCCAACACTTCACTGATTTATCCTTGAACATCTTTGCTAGTCTTGTTGGAGGTAAATGCCACCTGTAAAACATCTTATACAAATTCTCTTTATACGCTGTTGACATTGTTAGTTTCTAGGTTCTAGTCCATAATTTCTGCCATTTTTCTAGATCTATTCCATAGCCAAAAAATTTCCCCCAAGCAATCATTGTTTCTTTAACTTGTTCTTCTAATTTCACTCCTAATAACTAACCATATAATTTTTTAATCATCCTCTCCTCAGTACCTGTTACAATTTTATCTAATTCAGTAAGTTCTTTGTAAAACCCTTCTGCCTTACTATCTTTATCATATCTAGAATGTGCTCATATGAACACCAATTCATCGTTATCCCTTGTTCATCTAATTCTTGTTTTGTTTTGAGTTCACCCTTTTCATTTAAAATTTCACTATATTTAACTATATGTTCCATTTTGAAAACAATTGGATACGCAAATGCCTCTATTGTTGATAACCAGACTGGTATTTTCATATAATGTTGTTTCCTTATTTTCTCCCATGTTGACAATAAAGCATCTCAAATATAATGTCTCCTAAAATACCCATGTAATCTGCTTTCCTTATACCGTAAAAATGCATGCCACCCCAATTGTAAGTCATGACCTTCCAATGTTAAAAATCTAGTATTTCTCAAAATGATTCATTCTTTCATCCACATCAATGATAGTATAATTCCCAATTGGGTAGTTTAAAACCTCCTTTCATTCTAGCATCCTGTAACAATTTTACTTTAATTCTTGCCTTTTTTCCCTGCCATATATATTTCAACATTATTTTGTTTAAGTCCTCAAAGTAATCTTTCCCTAATTCAATTGGAATCATCTGAAACAAGTATAATATCCTTGGTAGTATATTCATTTTGATTGTAGATATTTTCCCTATTAGAGATAATTGTAAATTTTTCCATTTTTCCAAGTCTGTCGCAATTTGTTGTTTTAGTTTATATCTTCCTTTAGTGTTCCACATCTTGCTATCAGCTGTATTCCCAAATATTTCACTTTATTTGTGATCTGGATGTTCAATCTATCTGTCAGTTCTTTCCTTTGTTTTTCCGTCATATTCTTGACTAACATCTTAGTTTTATCTTTATTTATTTTTAATCCTGCCACCTGTCCATATTCTTCAATATTTTCTATCAGTTTAGACACTGTTTCCAATGGTTAGCCTACTTCTTTGTAAGTTAGAAAAATGTGGGATAGACAGCATCACCACCAGATGGGTTCAGAACTGGCTGACCAACTCAACATGTAATTCCCAATGGAACTACATCTACGTGGAAGAATGTGCACCTTCTTTCTGTCATCTGCCTTCTTAGGGCCTAGTGCTCTTCAACATCTTCACAAGTGTTCTAGATAAGGGGACAGAAGTGGAATTCATCAAATTTACAGATGACATCAGGTGGAGTAATAGCTAAAATTTTAGAAGATAGACTTAAGATTCAGAAGGATCTTGATAAACATGAACACCATTTAACAAAATTAAGTTCTGAGCAAATTAAGGTTTTAGACCTAGGCAAGAAAAACCAAATGCACAGCTATAGATAAGGGAAGGTGGTACCTAGCTCAATAGCAGTAACTGTGAGAAGGATCTGGGTATCCTAGTGGACTGTCACATAAGTATGAGCCAGCAATTTGATGCAGCTATCAAAAAAAAAAAAAAGCCAGTGCAGTCCTAGGCTGCATCAACAGAGGCATACTTTCAAGGTCACATGAGATAGTTGGAATTCTGCATCCAGTTCTGGATGGAAGTAACAGATGGAAGATCATTCTAATCCCTAAGATTAGAATATCCATGAATTTGATGGAGCTTTTTCTATCTGATCCATCCCTTGACTCTTCGTATACGCAAGGAATTCAAGTGGAGTTCTTAGAAGAAGGAATATTGTTTAGGGAATGGGTGTTTGACCTTTTGGCTTGCCTGGGCCATATTGAGTAAAGAATTGTCTTGGATCACATATAAAATATATATTAACATTAATGTATATAAAATCACTATCTCTCCAGGCTGCATGTGGCCCACAAGCCACAGGTAGAACAAGCCTAATGTAAGGAGTATCTTTTTTCCAACTAAGTTATTTTTAATTGTCTATTTAACCACATATTTTCAGGTCTAAAGGAGGACCTGTACTAGCAACCCACAAGTAGCACAGAGAATATAGAATAATAGAGTTGGAGGGGACTTTAGAGGTCTTTTAGTCCAACCCTTGGCCCATGGCAAGAGATCCTATACCATTCCAGACTAGAATGTGTCTTGTACCTTGTACCTACAATTTTTATGACTGGTTCTTGCAAACCTCAAAATGTTGACCACATATATCCTGATGCCAAGAAACACATATCTGTGGAGTCTTCATGCATAGTCCACAATTTATCTCCCAGAGTTTCTTTAAGTTATATGAGGTTGCAACCCATGCAGAAGTTTGAAAGCCTTCAAATCCAATAAAAATATACACTCCACCCCCACTCCTCATATATATGTCTAACTTGTTCCAAATGCAGCTCCAGTCTGAGTCTGAATCTACAATTATTCTTTGCTAAAAGGTATAGAAAAAATAGCATATAATTATAGATCTGCAGAAGCTTATTGGTAGGTCTTCATTGGCTGTGGAATTCTGTACTAAGCAAAGGATTTCAAGATGTATTTTAGGGCATACCTTATGATCAGAATCCTGGGAATTAGATGGATATCCCAAAAGATGTCCAATAGTTTTCTATTGTCTTTGGATATAATTTTACAGCAAAATTATTTCTATGTGAATTTTCAGCATAGTTTTAAAATATTCAAAATATTAATTGAATATTCATTCAAAAGTTTCTATGGTTAGTTAAGAATTTGATTTAAAATCAGTTTGAAATCATTTAAACATGTTTATTCCTACAACATATTAGTTTCAATGGAAGAAACCTATTCACAATTATTCAAAACTTAAAACTCTGCACTGTTTTATGTGCCATTGTAATAATCTGAGAATATATTCCTATTCAATGCCTTTTACAAAGCATATTTCTACACATATTGTGCACACTATTTTTTTTCTTAAAATTATATATGGGAAAATAAAGTACAAATAAGCTGGACGAGGTTCTGTGATTGACACAGAGAGAAATTTAAACTTCACCTTTGTAAAAAATAAGATATTGCAGCACTTTAAAACCAAAAACATTTATTAAGGCATCTGCTTTTGTGGCCTGGAATCTATTTCATCAAGTGCATTAAGCTTTATGCTGATTTCTGCCATCCTAAGAGTTTGGAATAAATATAAAACAAGACTCTCTACGAAGTTGCCTCTTTGGCTGTCACCCCAGGCAACTTTCTTTGAAAAAGAAATGATGGTAAAGCCAAACTGGTAGTTGACCTATGATAAAATTTTATCTTTCAACTCTAGTGACCCAATATTAAAGCTGAGGGAAGAAATTGAATCAGAAGGTTATGTTTGCCATTGGTTCACTTATCAACAACTGAAAGAAGTATTTAAACTGGATAAAAAATGCTATGGATCTGACTGTTAAAAATTGGAAATTTTATCATGTGGAAATGAACATATTATCGCTAAGATCTATAAAATGTATTGAAATTGAATTTGGAAAATGAACATGTAAAAATGTATGATTCAGTGGGCAACAAATTTTGGATATAATGTGATGCTTGAACAACGGGAAAATATATGGACAAAGGGTTTAAAATTTACATTAAATTATAATCTAAAAGAAAATTTCTATAAGATGATGCGTCATTGGTATTTAACACCAGATAAGTTGTCTAAGATGTATAAAAATATGTCAAATGAATCTTGGAAGAGTAAAAGTAAAGAAGGAACTTTTTATCATCTATGGTGGACATGTGATAAAGCAAAAAAAAATTGGACTATGATTCATATTTTAATACAGACCATTTTGAAAATGGAGATAAAGATGAAACCAGAACTTTTCCTTTTGAGCCTAGTGGAAAAAGTCCTGGAGAAAAAAAAATGGAATTTTGTTACTGTATAGGTTGACAACAGCACAAAAATGCACAAAATGGATGCACAAAAATGGAAGGACACTTTGTTTCCTACCATGGACAAATAGTTGCAGAAGTTGATGGGAGTTGACTAAAATGGCAAAATTGACTATTTTGATTAACAAAAAGAATATAAGTACATTTGTTTCCACATGGAAATCACTTCTGAACTTTGTGCTTGAAGTGGAAAAGAATGAAGCTTTGATCTTGGGTTTTACCGATTAGATTGATAGATCTTTATAGAAATGGCTTGCTCATATTATTATGAAAAAACAAAAAGTTGTGATTCCCTGTTAATGCCTTATTTTACTGCAACAGAAAGAGTCAGAAGTCAATGTTTCTTTTTCTTTTCCTTATCCTTCCTCATTTCTATTCCCTCTCTTCCTCCTCACCATTTTCCTATTTACTTTTATATTTTATATCTTATTTTATTTTACAACTCAATGAAAATGGTAAATGGTAAAAAAAAAAAAAAGCTTTATGCTGATTTAAGAGTCATGATGGCACAGTGGTTAGAATGCAGTACTGCATGCTAAATTTGCTGGCTGCCAGCTGCCTACAATTTAGCAGTTCAAATCCCACCAGACTCAAGGTTGACTCAGTCTTCCATCCTTCCAAGGTGGGTAAAATGAGGACCAAGATTGTAGGGGGCAATATACTAACTCCGAAAACCACTTAAAGAGGGCTGTAAAGCACTGTGAAGCAGTATATAAGTCTAGATGCTATTGCTATTTATAATCATATATTGTATCTTTTAGGGAGTGTGGGGTTATTAACTCAGAAATGAACTACAAAAATTACTCAGTGAGTTGTATATAATAAACAAGTCACAGAACTGTTACTGATGATAACTGAGGCATGATTTACAAGCAACAGTTTTTATCTTCTTCATCTTTGTATTTTGCCTTAATGCAAAGGCAGATTACATATAACATTTTCATTTCCGGTGTTATTCCTCCCAACAACCACCTCTGAGGTAAACTTGGCTGAAAAAAGTTACTAATTGAAAGTCACCTGTGAACTTTCTTAACTGAATACAGCCTTGAATCTGGGTCTTCCTGGTAATAACAATCAATCAATAATCTGGATAAATGCTTCATATTGCATCTGGTTCTGAAGTTCCTTTATTTAAAAACAAAAAGTCAACCTCCCCATTAAATCTGCATATTAATTAATGAATAAACTATATTTTTCAGGAAGTCTTTCTAAATTCATGATTTATGAACAAATGCTATGTCCATATGGGGTGTCAAACTCGCATCTTCATGGTGGTGTCATGTGACATATCAGGACTTTTATCCCCTTTGCTAAACTGGGCTGGGGTGGGGCTAGTACGTGACACATTTGGCCTGTGGGCTATGAGTTTGACACCCTGTACTAGAGATATATTGACCAACAAATTATACATACCTTATCTAGACTATTTTCATTAACTGGTTTCATCCATCTATCCTTTTTTTTTTTACATTCTGTTAGATACTCATTATATCTGGATTAACATGCCCAATAGTTACTTCTTGGTAAATGTTACTGGATCTTCATTAAGAATTAGCTACTAATATTTTCCTGGAAAGACTCTTGTGGATTATTTCTACTGAAAGTATTAATTCCATCAAATATGTGCTCAAATTATTTATGTGCCATCATTATGATTTTCTACATAACGATCTATCTTTAATATGTTTTTCCAGGTCTCCTAATGATGATCCCATCACAATAACTAAATCTAATCACCTTGCTGCCAGTCTTTTCCAGGGAGCTGGCTTTTTGCATAATGTACCCATAATAGGATAATTTAACTCTGGTCATATGTGCCTTGAATGAGGAATATAGGTTGATTTGTTCAATGATCCATTGTTTTTTCTTCTTCTTCGCTGTCTACAGTATTCTCAGGAGTTTTCTCCAACACCAACTAACTAAACAAATGCATTCAACACAGATTAATAAAATTGTAGCCCAACTTAGTTCAAATAAAATGGAAAAGCTTTGTCAACTGTCACGTCAAATAGCTTGGAAAATTTTTTGTAAAGTACTTTACAGTCATCACACTTAGTATGCAGCAGAATAATTTAGGAGGAATTTCTGTTCTGTAAGCTCAACAATTACATTGAGAAAGACCTTAGCAAGTAGATAATTAGGACGATATGTATTTTCTTCTGAAATCATTAAACTCCTGGAGCAGCACTTTATACTGGCTTTGGAAATTCAATACATTCCAGTACAGCTGTTCTACTAAAGTCAGGTTATATTTCTAAAACTGCCTTTGGCTAATAGTTTACCTACAGTGTTCTGGCCAGCTATAATTTCTAAATTCTGTTTAAAGGCAATGCCCTGCACTGCGGTATCCCAGCTGACAAGTAATGCAGCAATGGATTTTCTAGAAACACTCAAGTTTGTGAACTACACATAATTCTTGCCTGTTAGGGCAGGGGTGGAATTCAAATTTCTTAACAACCGGTTTTGTGGGCGTGATTTAATTTGTGGGTGTGGCTTGGTGGTCATGTGACTGGGTGGGTGTGGCTTGCTGGCCACGACAGGCTAGGCGTGGCTTGATGGTCATGTGACTGTATGGGCGTTACCAACTCGGTCACTCACATCAAGTGGTGCCTCACCTGGCCCCTCTCCTCCCAGCCATTCCTTGTTACACCCAGCCTCAATTTTCTCTATAGTTCTGGAAAAATGTTGTTCCCCTTTTTTTCACTTCATTATCTACATGCTATAGATGTACTTTCATGGACCACTTAAAGGAGGAAATGGCTCACATGCTTTGCTCAAGAGTGTAATAGGCAACAGGCTTTTAAGGGGCTGCCAGAAAGAAGGGGGGGTGTATTTTCCAAAGCACCAGAAGGCAAACAAGAAGCAATGGTTGGAAACCGAACAAAGAGAAAAGCAAACTAAGACTAAGGAGAAACTTTCTGACAGTGAGAACAATTAACCAGTAGAACTGCTTGCCACCAGAAGTCCTGGGTATTCCAACACTAGAGGTTTTTAAGAAAAGACTGGGCAGCTATTTCTCTGAAATGGTATAGGGTTCACCCCAAGGTCCCTTCTAAGTGTTATTCTAATACTGTTCCCAGGACCTCTACTCAGAGTTTGGCATCCTAAGTTTTCCTGCCTGAGCAGGAGGTTGGACTAGAAGACCCCCAAAGTCCCTTTCAAGTCTGTTAAACACACATGCATTTTATGCTCTGGACTATAGACATTGAATGCATGTATTGTAAACCCTGAAAAATACCTGGACAAAAGAAAGACAGTAAAATTACCCTAGGTGTGGGGACTGTGTAAATATTAATATATGATAAATAATGGAACAATTAAAAACAATAGCACAGAGTTTTCTCTCTTTCTCTCTCCCTTCTTTCCTATTTTTCTTACTTTCTATTTCTTTTTCTTTCTTTCTTTCTCTCCCTTCCTTCCTTTCTTGCTCTTTCTCTCCCTTCCTTTCTTTCTTGCTCTTTCTCTTTCTTTCTCTCCCTCTTTATTGCTTTTTTTCTCTCCCTTCCTTTCTCTTTCTCTTTCTTTCTCTCCCTTCCTCTCTTTCCTGCTTTCTTTCTGTCTTTCTCTCTTTCTTTCTTGCTCTTTCTTTCTCTCTTTCTGTCCCTTCCTCTTTCTTTCTTGCTCTTTCTTTTCTTTTTCTCCTTTCCTCTTTATTTATTTCTTCCTTTCTCTCAATTCCTTTTTCTTTTCTTTTTTCTTTTCTTTTCTTTTCTTTTCTTTTCTTTTCTTTTCTTTTCTTTTCTTTTCTTTTCTTTTCTTTTCTTCTCTTCTCTTCTCTTCTCTTCTCTTCTCTTCTCTCTCTCTCTCTCTCTCTCTCTCTCTCTCTCTCTCTCTCACACACACACACACACACACACACACACACACACATATATACACACCTGGTCTGGGACAAACTGAACAGCGAGTCAGCAGTGGGCGGTGGGGAAAGGAAGAAAGGACCTCCACATGCGGCAGCTGCAGTAGCTGCAGCGGCACTTTGAGCACCACCCCAGCCATCCCAGAACACCTCCGTGGGTGCCAGAAGTGGCGGACCTATCTCTGGCTACCTCCCATAAGCATCGGCGGTGGCCTCCCATAAGCGGAGGCCTCCTGTAAGCAGCAGAGGTGCTTTCAGCACCCTCCCTCAGCCCCCCACAAAACAACTCCATGGGTGGCAGATGTGGCAGACCTGGTTCTGGCTGCCCCCCATAAGCAGCACCATCACCATAGCGTCTCCGCCTGCTTCCTTTTGTTTTGCCCCCTGGGAGAGCAGAGGCAGCAGAGGCACTGCAGCAGCGGCCCTGCTTACGGGAGGCAGATGGATCCGCCACCCTATTTGTTGGAGTACTGCCGCCGCAGCTTGCTGCACCACAGCCACCACGTGGTAGGGAGAGCTGGGAGAGCACCACATGGCGGCTTAGCCAGCCAGCCGAGCCTGGGGATGGGGGGTAGGTAGGTAGGCCCCAGCCAGCACTGTCAGCAGGATGGGGCCACGCCAGTGGGGAAGCCAGCCAGCCAAGACCAGGGATGGGGGGGCAGGTAGGTAGGTGGGGTAAGGCCACGGGAGCCCCGGAGATTGCTGGACGAGGCTCAGGGAGCCCCGGAGGTGGCTGGGCGAGGCTGGGGGGGATCCAGAGATGGCTGGTCAAGGCTCAGGTAGGCCCGGGGACAGTGGGGAAGGGCTAGCGTGACTTGCAGGCTTAGCTGTGAGCAAGCAGATCAGGGCTGCTCAGTTGGGGTTAAGATTAGCCTAACTCAGCTGGAAGGAACAGTGGAGAGGCTCGTGTCAGCTCTGGGCTGCTTTTCTCACTGCTCTTGCTGGAAGAGCCTCTTCCACCAGAGCAAAAAGTTTGCAAGTCCCCCTCCCTTTGGGAAACATGCCTGCAGCCTGCTTTTGCCTGCCTGCCAGGCCAGCCATTGCTACTTGCCTTTCACTGAGGGAAAAGCTTGCAAGTCTCCCTCCCTTCAGGAAATGGCTCCTGGGTAGCAGAGAAGCAGCCCAGTTGAATCCTGTTTCTCTCTGCTGCCCCTCTAGACCTTTTTGGTTTTTAGAGTCTCCAATAGAAGAGAATATCTGTAGCTCCAGGTGGAACTGTGGATTTTTTTGTATTTTCTGGGCGTTGTTTGCTTTTAGAGTCTTTAATATTTTTTTAATGAATAGCTAGCATCTGCAAACGAAAGAAACAACCTCAGGAACAATCTGTATTTTCACAAATGCCTGTAGGCTCAACATACATTGTCAAAGCATTCTTAGAAAATAAATGTGAGTGGCTGCAGCCCAATTTTCTTTGGAAGTACACCAATGTGCAAAAAGGAAGGTAAGTAGTGGAGAGAATCCAAGAGATAAAAAAAAAATTGGTAAAGATAATAATTCTTACCAGTTGGTCTTCTCACAAACAGGTTTATAGCAAATATTTTGTGTGCGTGCATAAACGAATAATCTACATGCATCCACTGGCCCAAAAAGAATAATGCTCTAAGTTGTATAAAGGAATCTCTTGAAATTAATGTCTAGAGTTAACTAACTAAAGAGTAATAGGAATCATGAAAAAAAATCTCCCTGAATCTTATACCAAGCAGGTTGTCAATATGTTGTAACTACTGATAACATCAAAGCTGCTGAAAAGTCTAGCATAACCAATAGGGGCACATATTATTATTTATTATTCGTGTTAGATTGACTGCCAAGATCAGTAGTTGTTTGTTAAATCTAATGTGGATGCATTAATCATGACATCCAAGCTGAAACAACTGTGGACAAGTTAGTCACAAATCTTCTTCATTGTCATGTGATTGAAGCTACTTAACACTGAAAAATGTAATAGTAAAAACTTGTTTCATTGAATTTCCTCCTGCTATATGATCATAGATGGAGGTAGCTGTTTCTGTCACAAAGCTTCAAAACGAGCAATGAAGTTTTTTAAAGGAAGTATAATTTGATTGAGGAAAAGATTCAAAATCAATAAGTAAGCATCTTATAAAAGGTTCTTTGTTCAAGTTAAACATTTCTTTTGTAAGCTATTCAGAGACTCCTAAAATGCATTTTAAAAGCTTGACTTTTACAAGGGAGTTAAATAAATGTCCACGTGTTACAAAGGAACTGCTGATTTTCCATTACCCATCTTACAATTTGGCCACTCTGACTGGCAAGGGACATGGTACAAAGTTCTTCCTTCTCAGGACCCTTGTCTGTTTGAGTTGCAGATTTACCCTTTAAGTTATCCAGATAACTAGCTTTGTTGGAAAATTATAATAGCACTAGAAAAAGAAGAAGCAACAAATCATGTCTGAACTCTGATCTCATTGACAAGGGGTGGAAATATCTTTTCCCCGTGAAATATGCTAGGAAAGGTCAAACTTTAGAGCTGTAACTAGAATGAGTTGTGTAGAGAGGGAGGACAATTATGATCATGGTAAGCAGAGGTGCTGAAACAGTGGGCCATAGTTTCTGCTACTTTATACAAGGTATATTCACAAATAATGTGGAGAATGGGCTATTTATCTAGACCAGTGTTTCTCAACCTTGACAATTTTAAGATGTGTGGACTTTAGTTCCCAGTATTCCTGAATACACTTGCTGGAAAATTCTGGGAACTGAAGTCCACACATCTTAAAGTTGGCAAAGTTGAGAAAAATTAATCAAGACTGGAAATGTGAAACAAAGTTAACGTGGGACAGAGTTTTAAAATCAGGTAAAAATATTTTAGTGTGCACAAGGAACTGTGAATTTGAATGTTAGATTATCAAATACACATAAACTAATCTAGACATCACTTATGAAAATGATTGCAATATCTGATGAGAATGATGTCAGCAAGGGTAGGAAGCTGAATCAAATGGAGGAAGCTATGATGAAAAATGAATCAACTGACCTACAGCTGACATTAGGTGAAAGTGAGCAATGTACAGTAAAAATTCGCTTTTTAAAACCGTGTGGAAAAATAGTAACTATTTTGACTCAACAATCTTTAACAATTTTTTTTCAAAGTCATTTAAGGAATTGATTGAACGGAGTGAAAACTGAGAGATACTTCCCAATACATAATAAAGTGTTGGCTTAATATATTGATAAGACCTAAGTTCTTATTTAAAGTAATTTTTTTATATTTCAGGTTGGAATTCTGTAACATTTCCAACTTTGCAGCTTTGTGGGAAATTTACTAAAGAATTTGGAATAAAGAAGCTACATGTAATAGGCTGCAATTCCTCCCACCCTGAAAAATAACAGGTAGGTGATTGTATGATATGCTTACGAATTCTAGTCCACCATATCATGGATCATGGATTTACATGCTATGTCTTGTTTTTCCAATGCCAATCTTTACATGGCTTAGTGTTTTCTTTTCTTGATCAAAAAAATTTGTTATACATTTTAGTTAGGGAACGTGAAAGGGAGTACGTATAGTAGTTAATGGCAATTCATTCCATTTCATTGCCCATTAGCCTGCAACAGTAAGCATTATAATGTAATAGAACTACCAGTCATAAAATTTATTCCTGCTACCAGATAAAAGTATATTTGTTTTGGACTATCTACTGAAGCAAGTCCAGGATGTTTTCGAAAGCCCAACACTAACACAAAAATTTTGAACCACACCAGATTTGTTTTTAGAAAGTGAAAGCAGCCATTTTTAATGCTGCCTGATTCAAGAAAGGTTTCACCTGTTCTCAAAATCCACCCAGTTGTTATTACTTCAGATAAAATTTTCTATGGCTGAAATCAGAACTGAGAGCAAATAAAAACAGACAAGGTTTTGATTTATTATCAGATAACTTGCTGACACACTATTAAAAGTCACTGTGATTTATTCTGGATTTAATCAGTCAAAGCTTGTTTTCAGTACAAAGATTTAGGAAACAGGCTTACATGGTTGTAACTTTCCTGCAGCTTTGAGTGCTGGGCATGTATTTTATTTTATTTTTAGTCATTGTTCTCTATGTTTCAGGGCCCATTACCAAAGTGCTATGAACTATGTCTCTTCTCTTAGCAGGAATATTTGATGAATTAGAACAGAGCAGGCCATTCAGCTCCATTCCTCCCTAATTCTTCCTTCCCCTTATCATGGAAGGGAAATAATTTGACCTTAGGGGACTGAAAATAAATCCCAGCCACAGTTGCTATTTTGAGTAAATACAGTTCGATGAATTAAACAAACCAACGGGAGTTTTCATGATAAAGTCTCCTGTTGTTGTCCCTCATGCCAAAAGACTCACTCACCAGATCAGACACTCTTAGGTATTAGCTCAAACTACTTGTCTGCTTGCTGGGAGCCAGTAATAACCATAGATCACAAGTGAAGCTGGCCAACACCTGGCACTGGGTGCTTTGGGAAATAAACAGCACCTGCCCCACAGCCCACCGATGCCCTTAAGCCTCGAATTACAAGTGAACTGGGCACTTTGTGTACATTTGAATATATACCTGCGTCATTCCTTCCCACAGAGTTTGATTCAAGTAAGTTAACGTAACATTGGATAACAGAGGTTGATATAATTTGGTTTGTTTGCCTCTGTCTCAGGAAGCTCAATGACTGACTGGCTACTGCTGCTAAGGATTAACTGCAAACCAGGATGTGAAACCATAATTAGAAATGGATTTGGAAATCATGGCTTGGATAAATCTTGGTAAGTCCAGGATTAAGTGAAACTTGTTCTAAGAAAATCACGACTAAATAAATCAATGAAAATAAAATCCTTTCCTTGCTTTCACTATCACTCTGCTACATTGTGGAAAGTAGTTTGGGTAATTTATCCACCCTTTTAAGGAATGGAAGTTTGGGGAAGGTAAACTTCATCATTGTACACAGAGCTGCCTTGTTCTATCTACGCTTACTTTTTCCCTCTAGCCAGAAAAAGGAGAAAATTCTACAGACAGGAGGAGGTTAAGAATAATTGTTCCTGCTTTCTACTGCAAGAAAAGGGGAGGGCATGGGAAGGGGCCTCCATAGTTTTGTTATATTTCAACTTTATGAATTAAATTACTTCTATGAAGTAAATCCAAAGAGATGCAAATTAAATTCCTACTCAGTAATAAATATTATTTGGTGATCCACGCCAGCTTCTTGGCCTTATTAGCCTTGTACTCGTAGTTAAAACCGGAGTAAGAAGAATATATAATATCTGAAGAATCTAAGGAAAATACCTAAATGAAATGAATGAATTGGGCATTTCTCAAATGAGTGGCAAAGGATTTGCCTCATAAGTTTCAAATATTGATAGCAAGTTTACCTGGAAGTTTATTCCAAGTTCTTGTTCTTCTACCAGATATTGGTAGCTGGGCATTGCTTTCCTTCAGATTTTTCCCCACCTCTTTATTTTTTCATACTTTCTGTGAAGTCTGACTCTGGAAAGAATTCTAATGTTATCTTAACTGGAGTCAATTTATTCCAGTAAAACATAATTTTAAACAGGATTTGAATAAACTACAGTAGCTGGCTTTACATATTATGCTAATCTATAAATCTTAGTTTATAAGCCAAAATAGTTACATTCACACACTTTCCTATGCAAACCAACTAGATTATAGTTCAGTGGAACATGTGAACTCATGACTAATACAACAAATAAATATCTTATAGTCTGCAACTAAGGAAGCCTTAATAAGAGTTGGCAAGCATATAACATAGCAGAAAGGCTCTTATTTGTATTATTGAAAAGAAGCAAAGATGATCATATTCTCTAAGAATATCATTAAGATAAACTTGTTCTCCACTTCTTCACCTTTGAAATCTAAAAAAAATAAAAGATAACCCATTAAATCTCATGAAAAACAGCAGCATGATTAATTTGTATTAACAGTCCAACAACCCCCACATTTATATTAGCAGTTCACTCCATGGACAATTAGTAGTGGTGACAATAAGAAAAAAAATTAATTCAAAGGACAAAGTTTACCGTCCAAGCAGAAAAAGACTTCCCCCAATGGTTAGCTTTTAGCATTTTTGTTCTTATTTTGCTTCATAAAGAATCTCCTGGTCTGCTGTTTCACTGAATGTTTTTGGTCTGCTCTTTCTCACATTTTTTCCTATGCTATCCAGCCATAATTATATTTGTGTTCTCACAGGTTAACCTGTTTCACTTTTTTGTGTATGCTCTTCTTCTCCTGCCAAATCTCCAAAGCATCCCTCCGCCTTTGCAAAGCTTGGCCTGTTCCCAGAAAAAAGTAGGCCGTTACATGATCATTTCTTCTTCCACTCATAATTTCATCAAGGTCAGGTGCGGTCACATAGTTAAACGTAAAATGAAGGCTGAGCATACAGCAACGACAAAAGTGACTCTTCACACAGTTGAGGGTTCTCTGAATAACTGTGCTTACTTTTAAAGTAAATCATAGGTTCAGGGGGGTGGGGGGACAGGGGAGAGAATTTGTTCCCAGTCCAGGCTGATGACAACTCTCATTTACACCAATGGTATAGTTCTTATTACTACAAATAACAGGGCTGATTTAATATCTCCTTGCCTCTAAACTAGTCTGAAGCATTTTTTTTAAGTTGTCAATACTCTTGTTTTTTTTTTTTTACAAAATGTTCAGTTTTCAGTCTTCTTAAGTTAATCAAGGAAATAAATGTCAGAATGCAGTGTGTCCCAAAGAGAGAGAACAGTTCTGCAGATAAGCAGATAAGGCTAGGGGTGGAGGAGGAAAATACACCTGCAAGGACAAGGTGATCCTTCTACAAAAAATAATAATTGTGAGCTGCAGCCAGTATACTACAAAAATAACCTGAATGTAAAAATAAGAATCACTAAAACAGTCAGGCATAACTAAGCAAATACTAATTATAAATGATAATATATCCATCTTAATACATTTACTGAACAGTATTCATTGAGCATCATACTACTAAAAATGCCCATATTTTCAAATGCTTGAAAAGATGAATAAGACAAAGCATTTATTTGGAAAATATATGATCAGTTACAGTAATCTCAGGGAGAAGGGAGGGTTTATGCTTTGGTTTCTGCCTTCAGTTCTCTCTCATTTTTGCATTAAGCTACAGCACAAATGCCTTGAGCAAGCTGAACCAGGTACCACTAGGATTGGTTAAAAAGAAATCATTGTGGAAATTGAGAAAAAAGTCCTTTATAATCCAATTGGTCTGATGCCACATAGGCAATTTATGGAATTAGTTCAGCTAAATGTAATGTAGGATATATTGCTAGAGTTGACTTTTCATCATTAAGAGGTTCAATGGGGACTACGTTTAAAATAGGGTATTTCCATGGCATCGTAGGCCAGGAAGAATACAACAGTCTCTCTTTATTCACTTTTTGCATCCTCCATCCCCATTCATATATGTCAGGATAAAGCTTCTGGGATAGTTTTTGATGCAGGAAAAGTAAGCCACAAAGAGTTACATACAATAAACACATTATTGTCAAGGTGCCTACAAGTTTCAAGAGTTAAAGAATCTATTATGGCATTAAGAGTTGTAAACCTAATCCCGCATAGCTTTTTCTCCAGTAATATCACTCTACTAACTAGAGCATACAAACATTTGCTAGACCAATACTTCAATACAGCTCATCAGTCTGGAACCCACATTACATATCTGATATTAATACAATTGAGAAAGTTCAGAAATATTTCACAAGAGTTCTCCACATCTCTACTAATTGCAGAATACCTTATGCCACCAGACTTGAAATTTTAGACCTAGACAACTTAGAACTATGCTACCTTCGGTTTGAACCAAGTATAGTACATAAAATTATATATTGCAATGTCCTTCCTGTCAATGAATACTTCAGTTTCAACCACAACAATACAGGAGCACACAATAGATACAAACTCAAGGTTAACCGCACCAAACTTGATTGCAGGAAATACGACTTCAGCAACAGAGTGGTCAATGTCTGGAATACTCTACCTGGCTCTGTGGTTTCTTCCCCAAACCCCAAAAACTTTAACCTCAGACTATTTACTGTTGACCTCACTTCTTTCCTAAGAGGTCTGTAGGGGGCGTGCATAAGTGCACCAGTGTGCCTACCATCCCTGTCCTATTGTTATATTTTTCTTATTCGTAACCATTTCATGTATTCATAAGCATGTTTATACTTATACCTGTTATCTAATAATCGCTTGAAAAAATAAAATGATAAAAATAAATAAATATTATCTCAGTTCTAGTATACATAAGATTTCTACCTAAAGACATTATTCCAAAATTTCATTAAAACAAAAAACTTTTGATACAATCTTGAGCAAACTGTTACAATTCAGCTTCAGCTTTCATTTGTTGAAGAATAGTATCTGACTCACATTCATAGATTAAAAATAACAGTGTGTATCACTAAACTGCCCCCCAAAAAGGAGTGAAACTTGTTGGTAGTCATTTCTAAAAAACAGCTTTGACTTGGGTGGGAAGATTTGGGGAGCTCCGTCCCATCACTCTGTATGACAACAGGGGTTGCAGGTACATTTGCATATATATTTTAGGGTTGAAATCAGTGACAATGAAAATAGATTGGAACACTCCAATTCTGTTTTTAAAAGCAAACATTTTGAGTCATTCAAGTTCATGTCGTCTCATCAAAAAGTCAAGACATGTCAAAGAATATAGAAATCTGCTCTGCCCACGAACTTTTACCTTATCAACTCCCATAAAACTTTGAAAATATGAAGGCAATGACGGTCACAATGCAGTTGGGCTCCACTGACGCACTTGGGATTTTAAGACCCTTTTTCATTGAAAGGCGTTCTACCCAAAGCAAAAATAACACAATTTGCATTTCTATTACCCGTTAAAAAACAGCAGAAGTGGAGGCAGCAGCAGTAGCACGATATCCCGTTGCTAACTTCTTGCTATCCTCGAACACACGAGTTACTAAGCATAAAGAAGGCTCTTGGAAGGGTACATGCTTCCAGCTCTCTGGGGTGGGCGTGTCGTGTCGGTGCAGTGCACTGTGGCTCCCTTGAGAAAAAAAGAGGTAGGCGGCGAGCAGAACATAACAGGTTAGTTAAGAGGGGAGGAGAAAGCAGGGCGGCCGCACGATCAGGCCTGGAGGGGGCGGTGCCGCCTCCGAGCGCACGTAGCGGCTGCCTGGCCGCCGGCTTAATAGGCAAGCAATTACGCTCCATACAGCGTTTTTTCTCGTCCAGCCGTCCGATGTAAATGCTGCGGACTTCGTACTGAAGCTCCGGTGCCGGAGTGCTCCAGCCCGATAGGATGGACCTGACTAACTGCGGCATGGGTGAAGATGCTGGGCAGGCTGAGGGTCTTCGGACCCTCGGAGTCTCTGGTCGCCGCGCATCAGCCTACAAGATCAGCCGTCGAAGTTCGTCCGAGCTTGGATTAAGAAGCTACGACAGCGAAGATGGTGCCCCCGCTGTAACCGCAGCTCCCGACGCGATGGATTTGGGGGTGATGGAGTCGCCCGCTACAGCTTTAGAGACTTCTAGGTCTCGACGTCTCCTCGAAGGATCCGCGAGCAGTGAGAGTTCTCCCGAAGCCGTCCAGTCACACCCTCAGCTCTCTTCCGCGGAGAGCCGCCAAGATCGCGAACACTGGGAACAAGAGGAGAACGAAGAGGCTGAGACCCGAGCGGTGGCCACGTCCCCGGACGGTCGCTTTCTCAAGTTTGACATCGAGATTGGCCGCGGCTCCTTCAAGACTGTTTACAAAGGGCTAGACACGGAGACCACTGTTGAAGTGGCTTGGTGCGAGCTGCAGGTTGGTAAAGTGGGCGTCCCATGTTTCCTAGCAAGCAGGGCTCCTGAGGACCTGGAATAGATGAAAGACAAACTCAAAGTGCGGCAGGCTGAATCCCCTGGAAATATATTTGTTTGCCACAGAGCAGTTTGGTTTGGGAATATAATAGTTTGGACAAGTCGAAAATATTTCTGGTTAGGATGATAGTTAAGAGAGAGGAAGGGAGTGCCTTTTGACATTGGGGAGAATTTGAAATGGGGGGGGGGGTGCCAAATCCTTTTTTCTTGGTAGCTCCACTGTGCAAACAACCATTCAAATGACAGTCATTTTACTGTATTGTGGTTTGGTCAAAGTTTGAAGCATTTACATCCTTGTTTTCTCCCTAAAGTGTTTGCCCATGGTGTATTTGAATATTACACCTAACTCATACATTTTCCTGTCACTTCTAAAATCTTGTGTTTCTGGTTCTTCAATTTATATTGTTACTAGGTTTTTCACCCGTTTGGAGACAGATTCGTTCAATATTTCTCCCATTTTCAAGGAAAAGTAGCATTGAAAATATAGTTGTGCTTAGAAGTAGTGAAAAATGAATCTTTAGGCCAGTCTAGAAAACTTTAAACCAAGCCTTAGCCAAAATTTATTAGAAAGTTAGCAATGCTGCCTCTGACAAATTATCTTGTAGAGGAGTGTTTAGAGAATTAGTGAAGATGAATAAATGATCCATGTGGCAAAGAGAGAAAACTTTCTGATACCAAAATAGGATATATGAGAGCTAGGCAGTGATGGAGTGTCTGTGGGATTGTCTTGAAGAAATTAATAGGTTGCCTAACCTTTGCTTAGATTGTCTCAGCCACTATTGCTGGATTGTAGATGTCGCAAAATAATCTAAAACTATTCTGGAAATCTTATTTTACATGTATCATTATTTCTTTATTTGTTCAGTCATTCATTTTTATAAAGTTCCCAAAGCAACCCAGTGGTGCAATAAAAAGAAATTGGTACAATTGTCAATCCTAAATGTTAACTAAGATATACAAAATAAAATCCCCCCCCCCTTTTTTTCTCAAACATTTACTGGAAAAATGGTTATCCTGAAAATGTTGATGCATAAAAATGTACAAATATAATTATTATAGGTGGTGTTTTAATTATTCTTGTAATTAGCTGACTTTTGGACATAATTACTTCGAAGGATGATATTTTAAACAACTCCCAGAAATATAATTATTATAGGTGGTGTTTTAATTATTCTTGTTGTAATTAGCTGACTTTTGGACATAATTACTTCGAAGGATGATATTTTAAACAACTCCCAGAATTCCTACACACTCATGATGCTGGATTTGGTGGGTAATTCAAACAACCTGTAATCCAAACAACCTGGAGAATATTAGGTAATTTATTTCTTAAAGAAAAAGAAACTCATGATGAGCTATCCTTGCCATACCTTTCCTCCAGATATGAGAAACAGGCAGAGCAGTGGCATAGTCAGAATTAAAAGGACCCATAACTTGTTTCCAATTGAAGAAATGTGTACTTGGAATTTTAACTTGAAGACTTTTTTCTTCAATCTCAAATTCAAGATTTATTTCTCAATAATGAGGGAATGAGCTTCTCTCTGGACTTATGCAGTCACATTTTTTTAGAATTTGGCCCTGTTATCCACCCAGGTTCCAAGACTGATGTCTGACACAACTGACCTTTCTTTGAATATGACTTCCAGAAACTCCTGCAGAATGAATTGAAGTAAAAGTATATATTGGCAAAAATGCCTTTTCCTAATGGATTGAAAGGTGCAATTGCCCCTTCTTTTTCATCCTATCAAGATTAGTTTCTAGATTTCAGGACATAGCATGATAGGGTCAGGGAAAGTATTTGGCTGGCAGCTATTTTTTTTTTCCTTTGTTGCCAGAGGGATTAATTCATCAGAGTTCAATGTGACTTGCTTGGCAAGTCATGTGCCATAAAGGTATGGAAGTATATTCCCATAAGTATCTGGAAGTAAATGTTTATGTATTCATTTATAACTGGGACATATATGAGAATAGAAGTAGTTTGTGTGTTCTAGGAATAGTAAAAGGAATCCAGGTTGTAGAAAAATAGTGAAGAGAAATGTGATAAAAAAAAATTCTGAGAGTAAATAGTAGTAGAAAGTCTTAGAAATAGAGAAGACCAACGTTCTTACTTTTCCAGGCACTAAACCAGTTTTCTAAATGACTCTGTCTAATCTTTGTTACCTTAGTTTAAAACAACATCTTGCTTGATTAAGTGTTTGTGGAAAGCTTCTGTAATTCAGTATTGTAAGTAGTATAAACAGATTTTTTTTAAAATACAATGTTATGTCCTATTTATGAGGTCCATTTATAAGAGTTCAGCTAAATAGTATTTTCTAAAGTCAGATAATTATTTAAAACAGATATAGCCACTAATTTGAGTAGTAAACAGTAGCAAATCCCAATTAAGTTTACTACAACTTCCATCATCTACAGCTGGCAGTAGTTATGCTAAATGGCAGCAGCTGTAGTCAATCAAGTCTAGACAGCAACCAGGATAAGAAAGATTGATGTAGCTAATTGGATAACTGCAACTAAAAAAAAAACTATGAATATGAAGCTCAACCGTGACTTCTCTCTTTTTCCCTTCTGCTGCTTTCTGACTTCTTAGAAAATATTCTTCCAGCCCCAATATTCTTGCTTGCCCAATTCTTGGCAAGCAAAGGTAAATTTCACTGGGAAGCTTTACAGTGTCTTCTCAGTTTTATCCAGCACCTCAGGTTTTTTTCTTTTTTTCTTCTGCCATATGTTATGATTCCTTTAAATTCCTGCTCCTTAGCTCAAACACTTTGGACAGCTTTTCCAGTTTGTTTTTGTTCTTTAAAATTCATTCTTGCTGCACTGCTCAGTAATAATTTTTTTCTTTCTGCTTTGGAACATTTCACTATTCTTGCTTTCCAAAGGAACACAGTCTTTCCGTTTTTCTTCTTTCTATGACTTTTTTCTTCTCTTTAAAAAAAAACTGCAATATTTATTTGTATGCTTCTTCTCTCATTGGGCTCTGAAGGGGTTAAATATTTTTATTTCCCAAAAGTTCAGCCAATGGGCAATAAGGGGCATTAATGTTTTAGTGAGGTGAACCAGAATCCCTATAAAATGGCTCTTGGACCCTTTCTCAGCATACCCCACTTTTAAGTTTCTGGAAAATTATATTGTATCCAGGAATTTTATTTCAGCATTAAACCCTGGACTCCAGTATTGTGGGATCAGATATGGAATATCAGAGAGAAAGATCTCTGCTGCACACTCAGGTAGAGAAAGTAGGAAATTGCAACCAATGGACTAAGTTTAATGAGTGAATCTGTCATAATGCATAACAAGCATGGTGAGATATTAATTCTTTTTTTGGACGAAAACCTCAGTGTTCCTAAATTATTTGCCTGGGGACAAGAGGAAATTGGGTAAGATTTTTCAGAATAAAACATGTAGTCATACAAAACATTAATATGACTAGTCACATGGTAGGTTGCATCACTAGGCTATGGCTAAACCTATTACTCCAAGAAGGCATGAATTGCTTAGTTTAGATCCCTGGATTCAACTAAGAAGACTGCTTCTGTACGGAGGACTTGCCTTTGAATATTAACTTGCATTTCTTTTATCTCAGTGGGGATCCTAATCCATGTTGAAGAAATATTTGCTCACTTTCCTTAGGAATAGGCAAGGGTCATCATGGACAGATGAATTTTAATGATTGCAGATATAACTACCAAATATAGACTATGACCATCTCCCCTTGAAAAGCATTTTCCAATTATCCACACTTTACCTGCTCTGAAGAAGGAAATGTATATTTTGCAGAAGGAGGAGATAAATCTATCTGTTTGCTGTAATTCACAATCTCAACATTTTAATTTTGCTTATGTAGAAATTTCTCCTAATTTGAATTTTTGTCCACAATCTCCCAAGTCTACAAAAAAGAGTAGTTTCAGTACATGAACAAAGGATGCTTATTTCCACAACTTCGTAAGAGTGTCATGCAAACACACACATACAAATGCACACATGTATTCTTTTATTCACCAAGTACATGGCAATAATTGCTTCTGTTTTTGGAATTATATGTTTCCTTTTATGCATGATTGGTTGATCATAGCTCCCTCTAAAACCAGACCTTTGCATTATTTCAGTACAGCTCTTTTAGATAATTTAGCCTTTGTGCAAATTTTATCAAATCTCATACCACATCGACCAGGAATGTCCAATTTATTAGAGCAACGATGGATTTTAGACATGTTATATTCTAGCAAATGTGCTTGCAGCTATTGTTGAAGCAATTTCTTGGTTGTCATTTCTATGGAAATGTTAGAAGTTTCTTGAATCTAAAGGCAGCCACTACAATATGCTTATTAAAACAGATTATTTGAGAATTTACTACAGTATTTGTCTCCATGTAACATGGCAGCTCAACCATGCCACACACACCTCCTATTATTATTATCTCTGTCTTTTTATAAAGACAAGATTTAACCCAATGTTTCTTTTCTCTATAATTTTGTTTTTAATTTTTTTTTAGTTTATTTTTTTAATCAAGTTTTTCTGGTTCAACATGACTAAGGTTGATTATTATTTATTACAATCTATTGTATATGAGGATGCTTCTGAAAAATCAAACAGAAGTTACTGTTAGTATTGAATGCAGCAGTATGAATTGCTGATAGGTATTTATTAACTACCAAGAACATATTATACCAATGATCTCTGGTTGCCTATAAATTTATCTGTGCAGTTCTAAATGCTGATTTTGACTACAAAGCTTATAAGACTTGATAGCAAAAATACTTTATAGCAGTGATGGTGAACTTTTTTTTTTTTAATTTTATTGATTTTTAAAAACAAACAAACAAAACATAAAAACATAAAACATCTTTTTTGAAAGCAGTATGATCCCGGGTTACATCTCTTCGTACAGACACAAATTCAAGTTCATTTTTATATTCCATTCCATATCTTATTACTATTCTACATTTTCTATATAGCTTCTCCCCTCTTTTAACTTTCTTAATTTTAATTCATTTATTTCATCTCAATTCAAATCATTGTACTTATATTCTTTGTCTGTCCTATTTCAATTGTCTACTATCTTTTCTCATTAAACAAAATTTCTCCTGTAATCACTGATTGGAGTATGACGCCTTTATATCTTTCCCCTAAAATTATAACACTTAATATAATACATAACTTCCGTTCAGATTCTGCTTGGTACATTCTAAAACTACACACTGTATTTTGAAAAGAAAAAAATATATAAATATATAATATAATTAAAACAACAATCCATACCAATTCACATTATTTTTCCCTTTTTTGGCTGTTTATTAAGTCTTAACTTCTCCATTCTCTTTCCTCCGCTTTCCCCTTTCTTCCCCAGATAGAGTTACTTGTTCATTAAAGATGGCTACTTCTTTGTCCCAATCTTCTTGTTGCGCAGTCTTTTCTTGTTGTTTCTTGTAGACGCAGATTGCCATTTCTAAGAATTGAAAAACAGAGCCAAAGAGCCCTTCCCTTCTTGTGTCTCTTCTTTATATTTTTCAAATTCCATTTTTCAGTTCATTCAGAAGTGATGCCATTGTAGAATTTTTTAAACAACCACCCAATTGTTTTTAGTCATTCAAATATAATTTCCAGAAATCCCAAAGTCACCAAGCAATCCAAATACACACAAGCTGTTTCTTTTTACACT